>OU696570.1:260000-277500 GCA_916048095.2 Sacculina carcini | reverse complement strand
ATAAAAAACAAACATATATATGTTATAGCGCTTGTAGAACACGACCGTGCATGAAGTCAACGAAGAGACAACAATGAGAAAACAACAGGTGCACGGTGTGTGCAGATCGAGGAAAATTCATATGTAAACACCGACACCAGCAGACTCTCTTGTATCAGCGTGAATACACGAGAAAATATACACGAGAAGTTTGGGTGCAATACGCACAAGCAATAGAATATGATCAGCTGAATGGAATCAGTGTTTAACGAAAGCAGTGAGGGTGTGTGAAACAGGATCAAACGTAATGTGAAAAAAGTGATTTTGAGGACGAGAAGAAAACAAGCGGTAGGAAGGAGAAGATGAAGTAATATCGATACACAAACGTAGCAAGCAATGACGTGATATTATGATATGACGTAATATTATGATATGCGTTCAAGTTTTTTTCGCTTCATCTATTTCCTATGAAAAAATAAGCGTAATCATGATATAATATCAATTATAACCACACCTTGAATTATCACTTCTGATGATTCAACATGTATGCTCACCTACACACACACACATACATACTCACACATTCACTCACTCACACAATTGCTCAAACACATATATAAGCACGCACACATACACACACACACACATACACAGGCTGAATTGTTTGTCTGTTTGTCTCGGTTGAACATGAGGGTGTGATGCAACACGTCTGGAGTGCTAGAAATCGACCACACACAAACACACACAAACGTGCACACACAAAGGTCATGCCCGTGCACACACGCACGAATAAACGCATGCACACAAACAGGCATATATATATACACACACACACATACAACTATGCGTATACACAAGCCTCACGACACAGCCACGAACTCACGCACCCTTTCAACAACGCACATCGTCATACGCACGCATACCGCACACACACACACACACACACACATACACACACACACACACACACACATACACACACACATACACACAAATATGACATGAAAGTGAAATCTATACGCAAGTGTGTTGCCTGAATCACGGCACATCAATGCATGTGAGAGATGAAGTTCTCGTCGCCAGCAAGCAGTAGATTGATTGCCGCCGCGTAACAGAGCGTGTGTTGCATTTGAACCCTGGCATATTCGTGACGAGGCACGCGTTTCGTCAATATTATGAAATGTGCCCCTGCCAGCAATCTGACTGCTGACATTCCTATGTGTAAATAATTATAGAGAAAAAACAATAAGTGCATATTTCAATGCATGCTAGCTTGGCTTAACTCATTGTTTTTCATCAGCGTTAATCACTATAATTCAATTGAATCACGTCGTAATATGCCAGACTCATGTAAGAAGATCAGTAAGATTATGAACACATGTTAGTAAATCAGTAACATTATGAACACATACTAGATCAGTAACATTATGAACTCATGTTAGATCAGTAAGATTATGAGCTCATGTTAGATCAGTAAGATTATGATCACATGTTAGATCAGTAACATTATGAACTCATGTTAGATCAGTAACATTATGAACACATACTAGATCAGTAACATTATGAACACATACTAGATCAGTAACATTATGAACACATTTTAGATCAGTAACATTATGAACACATGCTAGATCAGTAACATTATGAACTCATGTTAGATCAGTAACATTATGAACACATACTAGATCAGTAACATTATGAACACATACTAGATCAGTAACATTATGAACACATGTTAGATCAGTAACATTATGAACACATGCTAAATCAGTAACATTATGAACACATGTTAGATCAGTAACATTATGAACTCATGTTAGATCAGTAAGATTATGATCACATGTTAGATCAGTAACATTATGAACTCATGTTAGATCAGTAACATTATGAACACATACTAGATCAGTAACATTATGAACACATACTAGATCAGTAACATTATGAACACATTTTAGATCAGTAACATTATGAACACATGTTAGATCAGTAACATTATGAACTCATGTTAGATCAGTAACATTATGAACACATACTAGATCAGTAACATTATGAACACATACTAGATCAGTAACATTATGAACACATTTTAGATCAGTAACATTATGAACACATGCTAGATCAGTAACATTATGAACACATACTAGATCAGTAACATTATGAACACATGTTAGATCAGTAACATTATGAACACATGCTAAATCAGTAACATTATGAACACATGTTAGATCAGTAACATTATGAACACATGTTAGATCAGTAACATTATGAGCACATGTTAGATCAGTAACATTATGAACTCATGTTAGATCAGTAAGATTATGAGCTCATGTTAGATCAGTAACATTATGAACTCATGTTAGATCAGTAACATTATGAACTCATGTTAGATCAGTAACATTATGAACTCATGTTAGATCAGTAACATTATGAACTCATGTTAGATCAGTAACATTATGAGCTCATGTTAGATCAGTAACATTATGAGCACATGTTAGATCAGTAACATTATAAACTCATGTTAGATCAGTAACATTATGAACTCATGTTAGATCAGTAAGATTATGATCACATGTTAGATCAGTAACATTATGAACTCATGTTAGATCAGTAACATTATGAACTCATGTTAGATCAGTAACATTATGAACACATACTAGATCAGTAACATTATGAACACATGTTAGATCAGTAACATTATGAACACATGCTAAATCAGTAACATTATGAACACATGTTAGATCAGTAACATTATGAACACATGTTAGATCAGTAACATTATGAACACATGTTAGATCAGTAACATTATAAACACATGTTAGATCAGTAAGATTATGAACACATGTTAGAAGATCAGTAACATTATGAACACATGTTAGATCAGTAACATTATGAACACATGTTAGATCAGTAACATTATGAACACATGTTAGATCAGTAACATTATGAACACATGTTAGAAGATCAGTAACATTATGAACACATGTTAGATCAGTAACATTATGAACACATGTTAGATCAGTAAGATTATGATCACATGTCAGATCAGTAACATTATGAACTCATACTAGATCAGTAAGATTATGGGTAGCGTCATAGACTGAGTCGGTGCTACTTTCTTGTGTAGCATTGCAGTCGCTCAGTGGTACATCGCATATCTACCTGATTGTATATCGTTACAACTCGCCAACTTAGCGGCTAAATGGTTCAATTCAAACCATCGATTCAGGTTGGTGGAGTAGTATTCCATATGTGAAGTGAACAGTCAGGCGAGCGTGTTAAATTACGAACTCAGACAGTACGATTAATATTCACACCAATAGGCTAATATGTTGTGACTGGCTGCTAAGGGCGTTGATTTGTGTCGAGGCTCGGGGGGAAGACAGTCATCATGCATTAGTGTTCAAAATTGACTCAGTTGGTCAATTGCATGGCAACCTCATTTATTTTCGGCCTATTCAATTACAGCACATATACCCCAAAGAAAAGTCTATTGCGTAAAGTATAATTTTTCCCATATTGATAATTTTTTTAATGTTTGTGTATTGTTAATTTTGCTATGCTGATTTTGATGATAATACACCCAATTAACTGAACTCAGCAAAATTATCTGGGATATAATTGAATATTCATACCCCCCAGCCAATTTGTTGAGGATATTTATACCCCATACGCCCAGGATATACGCCATACATCTGCAATCAGCTCGGTCCACAAGCACACACACAATACAAATGCATGCATAGGTTCAATGCAGGTTGCCGTCGTGACTGGCTTTTTGCCAGGCTCTGCCAAAAACTCGTTGCAGCCGGGATAAAGAGCTAATTAAGCAGCTAATTTCAGCAACTTGTTAATTCAACGCTGAACTCAGACTAAACAAACCCAGACTTAGCTGTGCTAAACATCAGGAGCCTCTACTTGACCAGACACCTGAACATCAGACGAGCTCTCTCAGCAGATGCACTGTACTGATAAATAACACAACTGCCAAGTCAAGCTCCAGTCGCACGAGAAATATGTGTCGCATGATATACGTCCATGTATGTGCGTGTGTCTCAGCACTGTCACACGCGTGTCTGTGTGTCTGCGAGTGCGTGTGTACGTGTGTACGTGTACGTGTGTACGTGTACGTGTGTGTGACAAATAGACACTTGAGAATGTGTGTGTGTAATGTTTGTGTTCGAGCATGTCCATGTTTGTAGGTGTGTTTGTCAGCTAGCGGTAGCTTTGTTTTTCACTCGCTCATGTTCTGTGGTATCGCACGAACACGCACCTGTGTGTGTGTGTGTGTCCTGTGATGTTATAAGAGACGTGTGTGTGTGTATGTTGAGTGTGTTTAACATCAGTTGTCATCGGTGTGTATCAGCATGAAGCGACATGTGCTTCAGCCAATATGGCCATAATATTGTTGAGAGCTCTTATGCACACATAAAGCGCGACACATACACTAGCAAAAACAGAATGCCAATGTCGTAGTTGCCTTCAAATGGAACGAAGCCAGAAAATATCGCAGCTGACAGCGATACAACCAAACAGACACTAACACACACACACACACACACATAAGCAAGGATAAATACACGCAAAAACACGATCAAAGTATATATATGGTGTAGTTGCATTGATACTAACTGTGAAGCACCATACTTGAGGTGATACAAAATGGCAAAATATTTGAAAAACCCGACACAATCAAATACACACACACACACACACACACACACACATACACACACACACACACACACACACACAACAATGAATATTCCATAAACATTCAAACATTGTTATTGCAAACGTTTTCGAGATTGTAGCAACTATGTTCATACGCTTTCTCGAATACTGCAGTTCTTTCCAAATACTTCAGTATCTCAATTTTCTCACGTAAACAAACACCCACACACCCATACACGCACACACACACATGCTAAGAATAAGACAGCAGCTAGACAAGCGCTGGAATGCGCTTTTGAACAGTCTGTGATGAGGAGCGCCGCGGTGAGCGGCAGAGCGAAAGATGGAGAAATAGAGAGAGCGCAGGGCGGAGACTGGTGCACACACACATACATACATGGGTAAATGTCCGTTGGCTGTGTCTGGCTCATTCAGTTGACGGTTGGTTGTCGGCGTTCGAGTGTGTGTGCGTGTGAGTGCGTGGGTGTGTGTGCGTGTGTGTGCGTGGGTCGCCACATATGCCTGGGCGTTGAGGGGATCGTAGTGTCAGTAAACTGTGTCTGCTAGTCTCTCTACTGCCAGCATGCCCCGACAATAACGCCACATCGTAGACGGTCGTGGTGGAACATATTTCAACGTGTTTTCTTATCTACCACTACATTTCGACTGTGGAGTGTTGAAAATCATGGGAGTGGTCAAACCACTAGTTCCAAGTCGTTCTCACAAGGTGAGCAAGCGCTTAGTCGACACACTGCGATTCAGACACATTTTTCTCTCAATACTTGTAACATTGTACATATTCCCTCATGAAAACTATGTATATTTCTCGATTCTCACCACAATGCAATAGCTTATGCTCATATGTATAAACGTGCCCGCATATGTGCACTCGTGGATTGGTTGTTCAACATTGGTTTGACTCCATCTGAAGACAAATGTTGCTGGATGCATTGCTGATATGCACACATCAATGTTGCATATTGAACACCACCTTCATTATCCGTCTTTGTCGCTGTTGACGTTCTGGTCGTTTTTTCCGTCACTTTTCTACGAAAAATATTGTTACTTGTGTTGAGAAACATGCAAGTATCAATGCAATTATAGTATTATGGTCTTAACTTGAATCCATTTGCCGCTGGAAAACACTGTACAAATAGCAAATTGCATGTGAAAAGTGGGCGAAAACTGATGGGATGATAGGAAACACAGCGTCTATTTTCCTCGAGTTTTCTGACTTACTGGCTGACTCAGCCTCTATTCTCACATACACCTCATTTTCACTTGCGATTATGCGTGCGTGTACGCTGATTCGTTCTCACACACTCATCTGACTAGCTCGCAGGAAAATTGCGAGGAAAATTGCCGACAGTGTAGAAGTTTGCTGGGTGAATTTTGCAGCCTGCCAATGCTTAGAAACATCACCTGCGATCATGTAGATAAACACTCACTGCCACACATTGTGCCATATAATATGTCAATTTATCTCGAGCGTGGCAATATGAGCGAGACCACAGGAAAATATAACTTCAAAACAATAGCATATGCGCGTTTTTATAACGAATCCACTCTGCCCATTCAAAGTCGATGATTGGTGATGATTAGGGCTGTCAAAAGTTAATAAAGTTACTTTTTCACCTAAAGGTCACTTTTTCATAAGCTACCTAAAACTGCATGAAAAAGTTGTGTACCATAATTATTAAAAAAGTTATTAGGTTACCAAAAGTTACTTTTTCATCGTTAGGTTACTTTTTTGCTTTTAAGGTTACTTTTTTATCGTCAGGTTACCTTTTGTTATTTTTCTTGTTATTAGGTAAGTTTACTACGAAGTTTGGTGACTTTTTGCAGATAGGAGGCACAAAAACGGTATATATGAGGATAAAATAGGAGAAGAGATGGAATATTAGGTCTGAAGATCCAGAAATGTCAACATTTCTGCTCTTAGGATTTAGCAATTGATATTCATCCTAATATCCGTGCTACTCGATATTTATACGTTTTTGGGTACGCAGGATAGTGTAATTCCATTTTAGGAAATGTTCACGAAACGGAGGGTTTCGTGAGATGTTTGGAGCGTGGTATAGTACGATGTGTGAGCTCTCTATACCAGATACTGCACTGTAGCACTTGACAGTACGTATTTACTTGAACGTTTTTGGGTACGCAGGATAGTGTAATTCCATTTTAGGAAATGGCCACGAACCGGAGGGCTTCGTGAGATGTTCGGAGCGTGGTATAGTACGATGTGTGAGCTCTCTATACCAGATACTGCCCTGTAGCACTTGACAGTACGTATTTACTTGAACAGGAATTTGCACGGGATTTTCAGGGCGTGAGATCGCGCCATTATCCCACGTTTGACATATGGGAGGACGGGGGCATTCACACATGCATTTACGCTCACAATAATATACAAACTGCAGTACGTGCTATTTGATAAAAAGTTCCATTGAAAAAATATAAAGAAAATTATTGCGACCATTACTAAAAATATTTACATTTGCAATTAGTGTATTTCGCATTTGTATGTGCTTTCCACTTAAAATTATATTCTGATGGTTATGCTCCTTTTTCGATGTTAGCTAAATGATGTTAAGTCACTTTTGGTTGTAAAAATGGTACCAGATCGGAGAGAGTGGAAAAGTAGTACCAACTCGGAAAGATGATAAAAAAGAAGGACTGGTGTATTTTCTTCCTTCAGAACTGCAAACAGAAATTGACCTTTTTTGAAGGTTATTTTTACGAAGGTTAGGTTATTTTTATGTTACTTTTTACAGGTTATTATGTTACTTTATATGTTCACAAACAAACAACAAACAAACCGTGTACTTCATATAGCGCACTAATCAGCAAAGGCGTGATAAACATGTGATAAAACGATACAAAAGTGATAATAACATTAAAACTCATAGGTTATTTTTAGGTTACTTTTTTAGGTTACTTTTTCTCGAAAATATAGTTACTTTTTTCTGATTTTTAGGTTACTTTTTTGACAGCCCTAGTGATGATGTTTCCCAATCAGTGTGTGATTCAAACAGCGTTTCAGTTGCGTTCTTGCGCACTGACGCTGTGAGGCAGCACCAGTATCTGTCAAGGTCGCGTTGGCACAGAGTGTGAGAGTGGGAGAGAGGGGCACAAGTGCGCCGTGGTGTCGGTCAGGTCACCATAGGTCGCCGTTGTGCCACAAATGTGCACTACCCCATGATATCACCAGTTCGACAATATCGTTGATAACGAATCATAGCGCCTGCAGTATATATGTATTCAGGCCAACACCGCCAACATGCAAACTTGACTCGACAAGAGAGCCGGTGTTCGAGTGGCCGCTTCCAGCACGACCACCACTAATACCGCTTCCAGCACGACCACCACTAATACCGCTTCCAGCACGACCACCACTAATACCGCTTCCAGCACGACCACCACTAATACCGCTTCCAGCACGACCACCACTAATACCGCTTCCAGCACGACCACCACTAATACCGCTTCCAGCACGACCACCACTAATACCGCTTCCAGCACGACCACCACTAATACCGCTTCCAGCACGACCACCACTAATACCGCTTCCAGCACGACCACCACTAATACCACTTCCAGCACGACCACCACTAATACCGCTTCCAGCACGACCACCACTAATACCACTTCCAGCACGACCACCACTAATACCGCTTCCAGCACGACCACCACTAATACCGCTTCCAGCACGACCACCACTAATACCGCTTCCAGCACGACCACCACTAATACCGCTTCCAGCACGACCACCACTAATACCGCTTCCAGCACGACCACCACTAATACCGCTTCCAGCACGACCACCACTAATACCACTTCCAGCACGACCACCACTAATACCGCTTCCAGCACGACCACCACTAATACCGCTTCCAGCACGACCACCACTAATACCGCTTCCAGCACGACCACCACTAATACCGCTTCCAGCACGACCACCACTAATACCGCTTCCAGCACTACCACCACTAATACCACTTCCAGCACGACCACCACTAATACCGCTTCCAGCACGACCACCACTAATACCGCTTCCAGCACGACCACCACTAATACCGCTTCCAGCACGACCACCACTAATACCGCTTCCAGCACGACCACCACTAATACCACTTCCAGCACGACCACCACTAATACCGCTTCCAGCACGACCACCACTAATACCGCTTCCAGCACGACCACCACTAATACCGCTTCCAGCACGACCACCACTAATACCGCTTCCAGCACGACCACCACTAATACCGCTTCCAGCACTACCACCACTAATACCACTTCCAGCACGACCACCACTAATACCGCTTCCAGCACGACCACCACTAATACCGCTTCCAGCACGACCACCACTAATACCGCTTCCAGCACTACCACCACTAATACCACTTCCAGCACGACCACCACTAATACCGCTTCCAGCACGACCACCACTAATACCGCTTCCAGCACGACCACCACTAATACCGCTTCCAGCACGACCACCACTAATACCACTTCCAGCACGACCACCACTAATACCGCTTCCAGCACGACCACCACTAATACCGCTTCCAGCACGACCACCACTAATACCGCTTCCAGCACGACCACCACTAATACCGCTTCCAGCACGACCACCACTAATACCGCTTCCAGCACTACCACCACTAATACCACTTCCAGCACGACCACCACTAATACCGCTTCCAGCACGACCACCACTAATACCGCTTCCAGCACGACCACCACTAATACCGCTTCCAGCACTACCACCACTAATACCACTTCCAGCACGACCACCACTAATACCGCTTCCAGCACGACCACCACTAATACCGCTTCCAGCACGACCACCACTAATACCGCTTCCAGCACGACCACCACTAATACCGCTTCCAGCACGACCACCACTAATACCGCTTCCAGCACGACCACCACTAATACCGCTTCCAGCACGACCACCACTAATACCACTTCCAGCACGACCACCACTAATACCGCTTCCAGCACGACCACCACTAATACCGCTTCCAGCACGACCACCACTAATACCGCTTCCAGCACGACCACCACTAATACCGCTTCCAGCACGACCACCACTAATACCGCTTCCAGCACGACCACCACTAATACCGCTTCCAGCACGACCACCACTAATACCGCTTCCAGCCGACCACCACTAATACCGCTTCCAGCACGACCACCACTAATACCGCTTCCAGCACGACCACCACTAATACCGCTTCCAGCACGACCACCACTAATACCGCTTCCAGCACGACCACCACTAATACCGCTTCCAGCACGACCACCACTAATACCGCTTCCAGCACGACCACCACTAATACCGCTTCCAGCACGACCACCACTAATACCACTTCCAGCACGACCACCACTAATACCGCTTCCAGCACGACCACCACTAATACCGCTTCCAGCACGACCACCACTAATACCGCTTCCAGCACGACCACCACTAATACCGCTTCCAGCACGACCACCACTAATACCACTTCCAGCACGACCACCACTAATACCGCTTCCAGCACGACCACCACTAATACCGCTTCCAGCACGACCACCACTAATACCGCTTCCAGCACGACCACCACTAATACCACTTCCAGCACGACCACCACTAATACCGCTTCCAGCACGACCACCACTAATACCGCTTCCAGCACGACCACCACTAATACCGCTTCCAGCACGACCACCACTAATACCGCTTCCAGCACGACCACCACTAATACCGCTTCCAGCACGACCACCACTAATACCGCTTCCAGCACGACCACCACTAATACCGCTTCCAGCACGACCACCACTAATACCGCTTCCAGCACGACCACCACTAATACCGCTTCCAGCACGACCACCACTAATACCGCTTCCAGCACGACCACCACTAATACCGCTTCCAGCACGACCACCACTAATACCGCTTCCAGCACGACCACCACTAATACCGCTTCCAGCACTACCACCACTAATACCACTTCCAGCACGACCACCACTAATACCGCTTCCAGCACGACCACCACTAATACCGCTTCCAGCACGACCACCACTAATACCGCTTCCAGCACTACCACCACTAATACCACTTCCAGCACGACCACCACTAATACCGCTTCCAGCACGACCACCACTAATACCGCTTCCAGCACGACCACCACTAATACCGCTTCCAGCACGACCACCACTAATACCGCTTCCAGCACGACCACCACTAATACCACTTCCAGCACGACCACCACTAATACCGCTTCCAGCACTACCACCACTAATACCGCTTCCAGCACGACCACCACTAATACCGCTTCCAGCACGACCACCACTAATACCGCTTCCAGCACGACCACCACTAATACCGCTTCCAGCACGACCACCACTAATACCGCTTCCAGCACGACCACCACTAATACCGCTTCCAGCACGACCACCACTAATACCGCTTCCAGCACGACCACGTGCTTCCAGTACGACCACCACTAATACCGCTGCCGCAAATGCTGCCGCTGAGGTCACCGCATTGTTACATTAAGCCATGCGGCGACATCGCTCGAAAGTGGATCAGCACGAACAAGAACCTCTGAATGCGCGCGCGTGTATGTTTCAGTGACCTCGCGCCACTGTCATGAAACACACACACACACATGTAAACATCCACGTGCATCACTCCTGACATTCCGGTGATATGTGGCTCATACACAGAGCCGTAGCAACCGCCCCCCATACCCCCCGGCCGGGGGGAGCCCCCGAGTGCTGAGGGGCCCCGCTGCTTCACGTATGACATTAAAATTTTATCATATAATGTATAGACTTTACCTTTTTGCTCAGATGTTTTCACCTGAGCTTGTATTATGTGATTATGTATAATATATTTATATATTATTTGATGATATATTTATAATGGGGGCCCCAAGTGTTGCCTTCGGGGGGGGCCTCATGAGTCCTCGCAACGGCTCTGCTCATACAAGTTTGCGTATATCTAGTTGTGCAGAATACGCACAACTAGATAGTCGAGTGGCTAAAATGCACGCTTTGTGCACGAGATGTCCACGGTTCGATTCCCTGGAGAGGTGAAACGGTTGGGTTCGTTTCTTAATCACGGCCCCGGCGAGGCCGTGCTCCCGCAAATTACACGCGAACACAGCCTTCTCTACTGCTGTGTTTAAATTCGTAATTATATTATATCTAGTTGTGCAAAAGCCCACACAAATTGAGCATGTGAGGCTAGCATGTGTGTGATATGCCGCGCACATTGGCGGTCGTCTCCACTGAATTACTTGGCCCGTTCTTGTTCATTTATTGTTGTTCTTGCTTCTGCTAGTTCTTCAATTCATCCACTGGTTCTGGTTCATAATATTTCACGTTGTGATCACTGTTAGTCGCATATCGCGCGAGGGAAACGCCGCAGACTGAAGTTGCTAGCAAGACAGGTAGTGCGTTATTGCCCTCATACAGTGTTCCGAGTGAGACCTTCCAGTATAACGGTATGACCAGTCGACCTACCCTGGTTATAATCACAATACAGTGTCCCGGCTTCACGTGCACGACACATGACACTGCACGTGCCTGGACCAGGTATTGTCTGCTGATAAAGAGGGTCATGTCCTGGCTGTTGTTGCCGAGTCCAGTTAGGCGAGGCAAAACCGGTGCCTCGAGCGCAGCATTGTGTACATGTGTTGATGATCAGTGGCAGGACACTTCGATGACCGATTCTTCTGTTGGCTGCCAGTTTTTGCCGGCGAATAGTGTTTGGCATCGAGTGACATCCACTTCTTCACTGACTGCGGTGTTTCGAGCACGCGTGACCGAACGTCTGGCTCGTCAAGTAGGCTATGATAGCGCCATGTGAATGCACATAAAGACCGGCTTGTCGTGCTGTTCCCTGACAACCTCAAATCCCCCAACCACCAACTGAATAAGTCCTGCCAGTTACAGTTTAATATGTCATTTGCAAGAAGTATATGGTGTGAGTAGGAAGATTTGCAGTTACTTCTAGGCTGACATTTGGGACGACTCATGTTCTAGGTATACACGATATTCACTGGCATACTGGTATGATGCATTCTACGTCAACTATTGTATCATGTGCATTTACGTACATTTTACTGGCATTGCCTGAAGCGCATGCTAGAATTGATACCGGACATATCACGATGAGAAATGGCAACTCATCTGAAATAATCTAGTATAGAGAAGCAGAGGCTTGTTGGAATCCCTTTGTATGATGAGATCGAGGTGTAGCTGATGAATGGTATTTGTTCATTTCACCATGACCTCTGGTGAAAGGTCAACCTGAAGCGTATGCAGTAAATGACGTGTCAAGCAGCACACACACACACACACACACACACACACACACACCCGGACCAGCATATGAGCTGCACATGTACTTGTTGTGATTCTCAATTGTCACGATTCACAACACGACGGCACACGCACATGCAAACACACAATCATTCGCGCACAGATACAAACATAGACACACACACACACACACGCATACATACACAAGGCTAGGAGCGTCACGCAGGGGCTGCTACATCGTTATCGTGTAGAGGTCGCTTTATGAGTGACGCTCAGGGTCACACCGCATGAAGACCATCAAGAACACACGTATACGTATATATATATATATATATATATATATATATATGTGTGTGTGTATGTGTGTATACATATAGCAGCAATAACGTCACCAAAAGCGTGAGTGTTGCTAGTACATGGAAATGGAGTAACAAAATCGATGTGTGTGTGTGTGGGGACGTGGGGATGGGGTGTCGGAAATGGCAGCTGCGTGTGTGTCTGTGTCCCCTGCCCAACCGCCCTCCAGGTGTTTACGGAAACCCTTCATTGGCGCCTAGTGAACAGACTTCGTACACACTTCGTGCACGTTCAGCTCTGCTATGTGGCAACACTCGAAACAATCAATTGTTTAGCCTCGTTGCACACAAACAAACACAATTGAAAATTATTACAATTTTCATGTCATTTGGAAGCTGAATATACGAACTTATAGCCTGCTGATGTGAATTTAAAATCTACGATAATACACACACACACACACACACACACACTCACACACACACTCAAGCACAGACACATACACACACGCACACGCACACACACATACGGTGAAAAACACACCTGCACCTTATTCACCTGCGTACACATGCACATCCAACGATTGATACTTACTGACATACACACACACACACACACACACACACACACACACACTCACACACACTCAAGCACATACACATACACACACGCACACGCACACACACATACGGTGAAAAACACACCTGCACCTTATTTACCTGCGTACACATACACATCCAACGATTGATACTTACTGACATATATACACACACACACACACACACTCAAGCACAGACACACACGCACACACACACACTCAAGCACAGACACAGACACATACACACGCGCACACACTCGTATGTGCACGACAAATACGCACAATAGCAATCAACGGTTGAAGACTCAAGGTCATTGCCCAGCTGATACGCTTCAACACAACCGTCGATCATGTATAGTAAACATTATCAATGCGTTCGGTGCGTGTGTAAGTCCTATTTTTCAATCACAGATCACAACTGCACCCGAGTATTAATTGTACGCGTCTACATTACAACTCTACACTGCTTCATGTGCTCGTTTTTGTGCAGGTTTGGTCGTGGTGCACCACTTCATGAGAATGACACGGGATCCATTCCCTTGGTGTGCGGCTTAGTTAGAAAGCCACGCTCATCAACATCACAACCAACAAGAGCAATGCACGGCAAAACCGGTTTCAAGATATATTGTGAGGATAGCGTTTTTCTTGATGACGACCAGTGTGACAGAGACGCACCATTCCAGACCATGTAACAATCCGCAGTCAACAAAAGAGAAAGAGAACTACAAAAATAGCATTGTCGTCTCATGCGGCATGTACATGACCTCACTGACGTCAAATACAGCCGAACTCGAGCCAACCTCGAAAGCAACCCAATCCCATTCAAGCAACGCTTCCACTTCTATCCATCTGCTCGTGGCATGATGCCGTGAGCGCAGCCACGTTGAGCACGAAACGTGCGATTACACATTTTCCTCGGTACATTTGGTCACATGAACCGGCTGCAAAGAGGTGCGGCAAAAAGCAGCCACGCTGTAGCGCACGAGATCAAGTGGTCACAGCGGTGTTCTCCGTACTACGGGACATGGCGGCTGCCTTCTGGTCAACACGCAAATGTTCGGTCAATGTTGCGGTATATCCACACACATGCTCACACACACAAGTACAGACAATTGGGCACGATTGTGGTCTCCCACGTCAATCATTTTGTACATTTTTGAAAGTTCTTGTCCATGTTGAAGAAAGTGTATCCGAGCGGATTTATGCTCGTGAATATATGACGACACAACCTCTCATACCACGTGCGTCAGCCACAGTTTGCCAATATGAAATTCACAAATTATTGAACAAGACCCGCTTCAAGTATGTGAAGTTTCCGATTGACTAAAACTATCTTATCCACTGGGAGAACGAAGGATCGTCAAAAAAAATCTTCTCTGAACGTCTGCAGAGAAGAAAACATTCTACGTTACAATGATCGTGATATTATTTTATAACATTGTCTTTTAATTTTCTCTGTGTTTTTCATCATTTATTTGCGTTAATGTGTGTATACAATGGCATCATCAGATATGACGCGATAAACTTGCTTATTCCACTGTTCATATGAATATCAATGTGATTCGTGCCTATTAATCTGTTCAAATCGCTGTGTATGCTTCCGCCAATCAAATCAGCTTCCTTTGCCGTTTATTTGAGCTCAACCGCTTCAGCCGTCCTATATATTCTCTGCATGTACTCGCGCGAGTGTTCGTGTCACAGTACATCATAGTGGCATATTCACTGTCATTGTCCAAAAGCTCGCTGAGTCAAGGTCGCCGGCAACGCACAGCCACAGACACGCACATATATGTATGTGTGTGTGAGTCAGGAACCACACATTCAAGGGCAAATATGAAACATAGTTGCACACTCAACTTCACACAAACACATCAGCCACACACTTCCATCAATGCTTCTTCATCTTGTGTGGTGAGGAAAAGCATGGATGGTGACGGAGGATACGAGTTGTTGAAACACAAGTACTCCGAAACCCAGGCAAGCAATTGTTTCCAGCTGTCGTGGATCAAGAAAGCGTACATCAAGAAGGATGATTGAACAAATCGAGCCTGCAACAATTGGAAGCGAGTGAAACCTTGAAAATGCTATCATATCTCCTGTATGCTTCTCCGTTTGGAAGGGAAGTGCATTGAAACAAGTGTTGGATGCAAATCGAGTTCATTAGTCGATTTTTAATAAGAATGGCTCTCCGAAACCCGCCACGCAATTGGGCTATACTTTTGAGAAACGAGCTCAACCGTTTCACATCGCCA
Organism: Sacculina carcini; assembly: GCA_916048095.2. Taxonomy (NCBI): domain Eukaryota; kingdom Metazoa; phylum Arthropoda; class Thecostraca; family Sacculinidae; genus Sacculina; species Sacculina carcini. The sequence continues at coordinate 261,387 of OU696570.1, read as the reverse complement.
GGGAAGCGAACCCAAAATATCTCGTGCAAACAGCGTATTTCAGCCACTCGACTACGAGGCAGACGCATTGCATGAACGTGAAAGTAATGCAACAAATATGAATATGCGGGACGCAAACGAAGTAGTGTTTGGCGTCGTCTGGTCAGGCGAGATATTGCGTGAAAGATACATCACGACTGCTGCGGTCGTGTTTTTGCACTGTCACGAGCCACTCCACATTCCTCTATCGCGCCACTGCACATATGGGCTGCTAACGGGTCGTTCACCGTTATGTGGCACTTGCGATCTATAAATGGTGCGTGCGCGTGTGTGCGTGCATGTGCTGGAAAGAGAGTGCGATGGATAGAGAGCGAGGTGTTTGTGAAATCAAAGAAAGGTGCGGCAATGACCGCGTGCTATATCATTTCCACAGTCCGAGTCGTATCTACGCTGGACTACTAATTGTTCGGCGGACAAATTGGATGCATTCACGAACAAACGCTCACAGCAATTGACGAGCGCTTGTAGCTCGCCAGCGGTGCCTGCGATCAACCACCTGAAACTGGCCCATTGTACGGCGACAATAAAGCATACTAAAGAGAAATCTTGTCGTCTTGCTCGCACGCATGCATGTGTGTGTGTTGTGTTATCATTGTGTGCGTGTTTGTTGTGCCGGATTAACATGGAAGTGACTGTTTGCTGCCCCGACCGTCACGCCTCTCATGGCCGTGAAATTCCTCGTATCTAGATTATACGCATGTATAGAACATTCTGAATATTGTGCCAGAATATCACCGATGTCTTCTTTCAAACGATCTGACTCGTTTGAATTTTTTAGCTACGATGATTTGATAAGTTCTGTCTAATGTCTATCATGCGAATTCGCTATATGCTTAGCAGGTGTTTTTTCATGTGTCCTTGAGTTTTACTCAAATGGACTGAACATTTTCCATGTATGTCAACATTTCAACGCATCATGTGGAAATTCTTCAAAAACGGTATGGCGCATACAGGCTGCAAGAACATGGTACCGCTGACAGAGCAGTGACGGTAGTGTGCTACTTGTCGATGTAATGATATCACATGACCCAAGCAAGCGAGCGATACTCAGGTTGTAATCATAGTGAGACATGTCGTCGTTCATTGATCACCTGTTAATAGCTTGTTTCTCGATACACAATAAAACTTGCTGCCAATAAACATGGCTGGCGCCAAGGCACATCAACCACACAATCTAATTGAAACTTCCCTTGCCGATATGTGCAAATCCAGGCCATATTAGCCATTTTATTGCACAACTTATCAACAACATCGTCAAAACGTCATTGGGTGGCGCCTGTGGAGTCCTGGTTGACTCAAACACGGCGCAGTTTGGCGCTTGCAAAGGCCAGATTGTTGTGGCAATTCA
>OU696570.1:235000-255000 GCA_916048095.2 Sacculina carcini | reverse complement strand
GATTGACATACAGCCCATCATTGTGGCCAATTTCTCCACTAGATCCAGGATCATTTTCAGTGTGCAGTATCAATATATAATTGGTAGAATATTCTTGTTATCAGCTGAGTATAATCCCTGTTGTGTGATCTCTCATTTCACCAACCACATCCACCGTCATCATTATAACGTTCTAGTGTCAGTGTGCAATATTGTGCTCACCCATCATGTCATCGTATCGGTCTGATTCAAGTGGTCAGTGCGTTGAGTGAGAATCCGCATTCGTGACGCAAGTTACACACTTTTGAACCTATATCAACTGATTCTGTTCCGCAAATATAAATCCGTAAATTGAGACTGGCAGACACTACAATCAAGCCGACCCATGCTTGAGGCGTGTGCAGGTAAATCCTTTCTTGGAATTGGTTGTGGTATGTGAAGAAAATTAGCTATTAACCTTGTCATTGTGATTACATACGGTATATTTCACCATCATGTTCAGACACTTGGTGGAACACCACCTGCTGGTAAGCACACTTTGTTGGTATTTTCCAACCACACGTTGAGGTTTTTCTTGGTAACAAGTCAGCATGAATGTCACAATATATTGGACCGCCGTAGCATACCAACGGCTTCCTCAGTGTTGCTATGCTTGTGGATATCCTTGAATGTTGCGGTCTGCCTTCTGAGGTCAGACAAAAACCTGTCAACTACCAACAATCACTCGAACAAACCAACACCAACTGCGGAGAAACGACACTAGAACACTGATTACAAGCACAAAGCACGAAAAGCCAAACAAGTAGAAGAAACGAAAAAGTACTGGAAAATTGAGGACTCAATTGTGTGTGTACTCCGTGGTGTACTCCGTGGTGTACTCCGTGTGTGTACTCCGGTAACACATCCGCCTCAAAAGCGGTGCGTGATTCGAATCTGGGCTGAGGAGAATTTCTTTGGTCGAATTATATAATCCAACAGCCAGTGTCCACCCAGCAGTAAATGGATACCAGTCATGGATACCAGATATGGTAAATGGATACCAGATATGGTAAATGGATACCAGATATCAGTCATGTGTTGTACCATGCATTCTGGGGAAGTGGTCGGTTCTGCGGTGGCAGCGAGATGCACAGGGCACACCTGTGTGTTCATAAGCTTCGGCTTCTTCCCGTGTAGCAGCTGTCACTTGAGGCATTTAACCTTTAAGTCATTAGACAAAGAAAAATTGAGTTGTTGAACGCCAGCGGCAGAATTGACACGGTCTATTAACACTTTGACATATGATGTCAAACATGGGTACAACTGGGTGCGTGACAGGTTCTTCGTGACTCAATGGTTGACACCGGTGCAATGAACACGTCTAGACAACACACTGTCGGTAGAGACCGATGGTGTGTGTGTGTGTGTGTGTGTGTGTGTGTGTGTGTGTGTGTGTGTGTGTGTGTGTGTGTGTGTGTGTGTGTGTGTGTGTGTGTATGTGTCCCTCCGAGCAGAGCGCATTGAAAGAACGCGTGGCATTCGATAATGAAGCGACACCAAGCTTCATTGACGGATACATGATGTCCAGCTAACAGCCAAGCTGTTACAGGCCCACGACAACCGGCTAGCGTGGTTGAGTGCCTGTGCAATGAACCTGCCTGTACTTGAGCAGCTCGCTACCTGCCACCTCCTGCACTAGTCAATGGTAGACAATGATCTACCAGCGTGCACGCTCAATAAGCTCACATGCGTAGTTCTTTCAGTGTGTGTGTGTTTGGTGCAGTTTTCCCTGCATGTTTGGTGAATGCGATAATTGCCGGTTTCGGTCGTCACATTGTCTCTATGCATGTGTACTGACACGGACAAATATTTAGCTGACGAGAGAAAGAAGACACGACCTGTTATCACCCTAGGTCGCTCTCATTGCCTCACCTGCACACGCACTGAACACACGACTGATCCCACGTACAGCCCATAATACAGCTGCGCTGGTCACGAGTTTCAGCAAACACCCGCACTCAAACGTCCACATGTATGATTCACCAATTTCGTAGAATCATGAATGATATTGGTGCATCGAATTTCAGTTATTTATGAAATTCCTTGGTGCATTATATTTCCTAGACACGTCTATGTTAATATGGAAACAAGGCTCCACGCGAACCGTACTTCCATGTATGTACGTGAATATGTTGTACCGTATAAGCGAACTGAGATCTACTAGTTCAAGATCCCAGAATATCGCCGACACAAGATTTTCGTCGTGAAATTACACAGCTTCATTTGGTGCGTGAATTTATGAACGTCCATGATTCCATGTCGTCGATTGCTGCCCATCGCTGTCAATATATTGTAAATGCATCTACAAATCAGCAGTAAGTACGGCATGATTCACCGATGCTCAATCTGGTTTATGGTTTTGTACCATAACGCTCGCCATAAAGACGCTCTGACCTTTAAACCAGATCGAGAACGTGTTCGTTTCCACCCACGCAGCACTTGCAACACGTTTAAGCTGGAGATTAATTAGATTAATATGCACGTTGTTACATGTGTCGCTACTAGCTGTTAATAGCAAACAATTGAAACGAGACAAAGCTTGTGCGTTGACGACATAAGTATCTTTAAAACAGAAGATTGGAAGCTATTTTATTGTTAGATCATCCAAAAAAACACATTATGTAGAATTTACTGTGCTTCAGCAAATCTAAGAGCAAGTTGTCCACTAAAACTGCTGGTATTCAGTATTGAGTGGTAGCAAAAGAGCCGAGATGTTCTTGTTTGCGCTGTATTGCTACACATTATGTGGATGTGAGTGACGTGAGCGCAGTCAACAGTGAACACAACATGACACATGTTTGACGTGTTTTCACAGACTGATATGGAAGACGTGTGTGAGACGGAACTGCTACGCTCCCAGCTACATGAAACACAACAACAACTGCACAAGACCCGCGAGCACGTGCGCTTGCACGAGACGCGCAGTCGCCAGCTGGTGAACGCCTGCGCTGTTAAGCTGCGTCATAAGCAGCAGGAGAACGAGCGCGCGCTGTCACTCAAGGACCGGCAGCTGCAGAGAATCATGCAGCAGTTGACGGTGCTACAGAGCAGACTGAGACGCGAGCAACAGTTGATTGTGAGCGGCTGCAGCGAGCGCGACCAGCTGTTACAGGTGCAGCAACGCGAGCTGGACAGGTTGCGACGTCAAAATCGGCGGCTGCTGGGTCGTGTTGGTCGACTGTCGCGACCGTGTGCTCGTTGCGGAACCAAACCCGAGGACAGTGGCATCAGTGACTGCGACGATAGCGGCGGCGGCGGAGTTGCCACCGATACTACCGACCTCAACAAGCCGTCCACTGACAGCAGCAACAATGTGTCGAGAGATGACGCCGCGTGTGAAAGATCGACGACTGTTGGCGATGGTAGTGGTGGTGATGGCGGCGAGGCAGCGACCACCGTCGTCGAGCGAGGTATAATGAAGAACAGCAACAATGGCGGCAATGGCGGTGGAGCAGTCGCTGGAGACGCAAACAGGCATGGCAGAACGACGCGTCGTGCCAAAACAGTCACATTCCGTCTGCAGGACAGTGGTGGCGACAAATATTCGTCCCCCTCGCTGACACGGTCTCACTCGGCGCCGCAGATGAAGCCCGTGGCATGCGGTGGCAGTGGGTCGGGTGACTGCGTGTCCATGAGTGAATCACCTCGACGAAAACCGGAGGGCGCCAGGCGGCCTAGACTCATCCTGTCGTCGGTGGAGACGGCTAGTCTCGATGCTGCCACCGAGCACAACAGCCAGCAAGTTACCACTGCCTGTGGACAACGTATAGAGAATACAGAGATCCCCAATGATCAAGACTGCAGTGGTAAGTTGTCGGTGATCTTGGAGCAGCGTGACGATGAGACGACGGCTCACGAGATACCCGCACCACAGCGTCACAGGCGGCGGTGGAGAATGACCGAGCAAGACACGGACACATCCAACGTTCCGACTGTGGTTAACATTCCGCGATGTCGATCCAATATCAATGAACTAATTGTGGGTCGAAATGAAGATAGCGATAATGATCGGCGCATTAGCGATAATTTCGAAGAATTCCGCCTCGAAGACGACATGGAGATGCGTTCTGATGACGACAGACAATATGACTGCGATAATGCGGAAGTTAAGGATGCAAGAGGCTGTGTCTTTTCGGCAGGTTCCAACAGTGATCGCAGCACGGATAGCGAGAGTTTACAGCTGAACAAACACCATGATACACTTGTAACGCAGCTACACGCAAGCCGCCCTACGGAACACGTCCAAGTCGAGAAAGTCGTCGACGGAGACGCTTACAACCTGCTTGCTTCGTGTCCTCATATTGCAGTGGCCGTCAACTATGACAAGTTCCTGGAGCAGTCGGGACTCAGTCAGAAGTCGATCAACTCGCCAATGGTGCGAGCTGTCAGTGCGTCAGTGACGTCACTGGTGGCGCCCCCAGTGGCGGCGACCGTCACGACGCTAACTGGCAGCAACACTTCCGCCTTCCACGTGACTCGACCGCGTCATGTAAAACAACTGAGTGCTCGCGCCAGACCCGCAATGCCTGGCCACCTCAACACTGAAGCGGCGTGTGTCAGGTACATTTCGGAGCCACTGTGAGTTTGATCGACAACGCTCCCACCAGCTCCTTATGTTCCCGACACGCTGGCCTTACATGTGGCCTTCGTCAGCACCGCAGTGTTCGCATTTTATCGGCGAGAGAAAGCTTATATGCTGGCACGGTTGTACCGTCAACATTGTGATGACCTGATTATGTAATGATATCGCATGATGTGTAAATCAAGCGCTGAATTAAGCTCGATGATTTGTCTGTCTGTTTGAGTGTGTTTAGTGTCCACCATACATGTGTTTTATGTGCGTTGCTGAAAATTCAACACGATCAGATCCTATTCTAGTGGAATTGCGAATTCAACAACGCAAAGTATATCTATCAAGCAATCTTGAATGTGTCTACGATTATGTGTGAGTATAAAACAATATACTGCTCAACGGCTCAACAAACACTGTTTTTGACGACTGAAACTATAGCGACAACGCAACACCTAATAGCGGACCATTCCATCGCTAGATTCAGTATGTCCACTAGATCAGCGTTCAGCGAACAAATGAGTAGAAAAACCACCAGAACAGGTTAGAAAACAGAAATCATAACACAAAAATCATGCCATATATTGGTCTTTCAGTTCAAATTAGATATAATGCATGCGGTTTCAAAACGATATATTTGAGAGAATACACGAGCGGTACATGAATACAGGGTTAATATTTGCTCTACCCGCTAAAATACGGCAAGAAAAACGCACCGATGATGGTGTAAAATATCAAGTGCGATCTTAATGCATTATGTTCGTACAAAGCCCAACTCAGTGTCAAATCTATCAGACACTCTAAACTAGTGTATAACGTAGTGCGTACTGAAAGCCCAACTCAATTATGCTGCTAAAACAGACCGCACCTAACAGCAATATCAACACATTCATACTAATAGTAAAAATAATTAGAACCAGTATAACTAGACATAAAGTACAAGATGCACACAATGATAGGAATAATGATAGGAATAATGCAATACGTGTTAATACCGTTCCGTTCAATATACATATATAAATATATACATATCACGTGTATATCACACTTTGGCGTGTCGATCGGTCAATGTTCGTGTTCTACCAGCACGGCGCGCTGCGACGAATCAGCCGCGTCGACAGAAACGCCGCAGCCGGCACGAACTCGCCGCACGAGCAGCCAGCCGCACGAGCCGACCACCATCACGCCAGGCACGCTCAACACTAGAATCAGCATCATCAAGACGGTCCAGGACAAGCGCTGTGATGGCACAACACCCACACCCGCACTCACACACCTAACACACACACACACACACACACACACACACACACAGGCAGCAGGAATGTTATCAAGACAGACAGTCATTAAGACGTGTTGGATCGCCTGTAGTGAGTCACATGACTGTAGTAAGTCTCATGACTGTAGTAAGTCACATGACTGTAGTAAGTCACATGACTGTAGTGAGTCACATGACTATAGTGAGTCACATGACTGTAGTGAGTCACATGACTGTAGTGAGTCACATGACTGTAGTGAGTCACATGACTGTAGTGAGTCACATGACTGTAGTGAGTCACATGACTGTAGTGAGTCACATGACTATAGTGAGTCTCATGACTGTAGTAAGTCACATGACTGTAGTAAGTCACATGACTGTAGTGAGTCACATGACTGTAGTAAGTCACATGACTGTAGTGAGTCTCATGACTGTAGTAAGTCACATGACTGTAGTAAGTCACATGACTGTAGTGAGTCACATGACTGTAGTGAGTCACATGACTGTAGTGAGTCACATGACTGTAGTGAGTCACATGACTGTAGTGAGTCACATGACTGTAGTAAGTCACATGACTGTAGTAAGTCACATGACTGTAGTGAGTCACATGACTGTAGTGAGTCACATGACTGTAGTGAGTCTCATGACTGTAGTAAGTCACATGACTGTAGTAAGTCACATGACTGTAGTGAGTCACATGACTGTAGTGAGTCACATGACTGTAGTGAGTCTCATGACTGTAGTAAGTCACATGACTGTAGTAAGTCACATGACTGTAGTGAGTCACATGACTGTAGTAAGTCACATGACTGTAGTGAGTCACATGACTGTAGTAAGTCACATGACTGTAGTGAGTCTCATGACTGTAGTAAGTCACACGACTGTAGTAAGTCACATGACTGTAGTGAGTCACATGACTGTAGTAAGTCACATGACTGTAGTAAGTCACATGACTGTAGTGAGTCACATGACTGTAGTAAGTCACATGACTGTAGTGAGTCTCATGACTGTAGTAAGGCACATGACTGTAGTGAGTCACATGACTGTAGTGAGTCACATGACTGTAGTAAGTCACATGACTGTAGTGAGTCACATGACTGTAGTGAGTCTCATGACTGTAGTAAGTCACATGACTGTAGTGAGTCACATGACTGTAGTGAGTCACATGACTGTAGTAAGTCACATGACTGTAGTGAGTCACATGACTGTAGTAAGTCACATGACTGTAGTGAGTCTCATGACTGTAGTAAGTCACATGACTGTAGTAAGTCACATGACTGTAGTGAGTCACATGACTGTAGTAAGTCACATGACTGTAGTGAGTCACATGACTATAGTGAGTCTCATGACTGTAGTAAGTCACATGACTGTAGTGAGTCACATGACTGTAGTGAGTCTCATGACTGTAGTAAGTCACATGAATGTAGTGAGTCACATGACTGTAGTGAGTCACATGACTGTAGTAAGTCACATGACTGTAGTGAGTCTCATGACTGTAGTAAGTCACATGACTGTAGTGAGTCACATGACTGTAGTAAGTCACATGACTGTAGTGAGTCTCATGACTGTAGTAAGTCACATGACTGTAGTGAGTCACATGACTGTAGTGAGTCACATGACTGTAGTGAGTCACATGACTGTAGTGAGTCACATGACTGTAGTGAGTCACATGACTGTAGTGAGTCACATGACTGTAGTGAGTCACATGACTGTAGTGAGTCACATGACTGTAGTGAGTCACATGACTGTTGTGAATCACATGACTGTAGTGAGTCACATGACTGTAGTGAGTCACATGACTGTAGTGAGTGACATGACTAGTGAGTCACATGACTGAGTCTCCCAGTTGACAAGTGCAGCGCACTAATTCTCGCCGGTCTGTATGTATGTATGTGTGTGTATGCGTGGGTGCGTGTACGTGTGTGCGCGTGGGTCTGTTGTGTGCCTGTCTGTATTGTGTTGTTTGGCCATGCCAAATATATATTTGAATATGCATGTGATTGTATGTGAATGATTGTCTGTCAGGTACAATGTTTATATCGGCGCAACGGGGACATTATGTGTGAATTGCGCTTTATAAAAGCTCTGATAAATGAAAATGAAACGTGTGTGTCGGCGTTGCCGCCCACCATCTGTTATAGCCGGTGCTGTTGTACCAGCCGTCGTGCGGCGTGCCGAACGTCAGCAGCAGTTGATACTGCCGCGGCGTCGTATCATTGCCGACACGTGCAGTGAGAACAGGCCGGTCGAAATAGCCGTGCAGCAGACGACTGCGACACTGCACGACTGCGTGTCTCTCCCGTGATGATGATGATGATGATGATGATGATGATGATGATGATGATATGTTGTGCAATGTTGCCGTGGTTGATGAGTCGCCGTCTGTGCTGTTACTCGTGTATGTCACCGGCTTCCATTGCATGTAGCCAGTTTGAGACGAATGTGGCGACGCTCGCATGCTGTACAACTGACAAACACACACACACACACACACACACACACACACACACACACACACACACACAGATGTATAGCTACACAAATACATGCATTCATAAACACAATTTTGCACTCGCGTACACGTAAAATACATACACACACACACATGTATATATACAATTAGACGCGACGCAGACACATACTTGGAAGACACTGGGAGAATATTCGTCATCAATGTGACGATCCACATGTAAATGCTGCTCAAAGCGACTCACAGACGAAACAAACAGCCCGAACCTAAAACACACACACACTCAATTGGTCACTATGTATGATACAGCGAATCCCGTGCTATGTATACTTATTATAATTATTATTAGAATCAATGCACAAGGTGAAACGGGAGGAAAACGAACACTCTAGAATGCATGCCTGTAATTGACATGCATTTTGATCATCAACAAATACAGAGAGAAGTGCAATAATATGGGAAAATGCATGATCCATTGTTATGCAGATAAATTATTAACCGGTCCACTGGGGTCGAGAAAACACGACCAGCATGATAGAGAAGCGTGTGTGTTTATGTGTGTGTGTGTGTGTGTGTGTGTGTGTGTGTGTGTGTGTGTGTGTGTGTGTGTGTGTGTGTGTGTGTGTGTGTTTGTGTGTGTGTCAAGTAACCTGGAGTGTTTGTAGCCTGAGTTTGTGATCAGTTGGCTGAGTGTGACAGTAAGCAAGGTAGATAGTGATGTAAACTGCAGTCGAGGCAACTGTTCACTGCGACCCAACAACGTGCTGTAGTTGTACTGCTCACACATACATACACACATACACATCACCGTCTTGATAATAAAATAACACGCAAGCACTCGCACGAAACAGAGTATGTCTGCTTGCACGCGCATTGCATGAGGCAAACAAGAAGATCAATAATTGAGGAAGAACATGCAGCAAGGCACTGAGAGAAACAAGGCAATGAGAGAAACAAGGAAATGAGAGAAGCAAGGCACTGAGAGAAACAAGGCACTGAGAGACGTGTGTGAGGAGAGTTGTGAGTGTTCAGTCGTGCTTGATACTGACAGCAATGTCAACATGTCCAGCAGAGCCCATGCCAGACTTGTTGAGAAACAGCCAGTTAACAAACGCACTGGACTCATCCACCACCAGTCCGGCACTGTCAGGAGACCGCACTAGCGACATCTTACGCTCACTGGCTGAACTACTGATATTGCCCGTGTCAGCCGGGTCATCAAACTCCACCAACTGATCACACACACACATACATACACACACACACACATGTACAAACATACACTCAGAGAACAACTGCATCGAAGACAAAACAGTAAGACCGCAAGTTTGTCTGCATCAAAGCCGAGTGGCTAAGACGCTCGTTCTGTGTAGTAGAGGTCAAGGGTTCGATTCCATGGCGAGGTGAAACGGTTGGGCTGGTTTCTTTAAAGATTAGCCCAATTGCTGCAAGGCGGATTTCTCATGCGCGCGGTTGTGCAGTTTCTGTGCTGGCCGTGACTGAGATAACCCGTGTGTGGCGGCCGGACCTGCGGTGTGCCAGCCGGGGCCGTGACAGGCTTTGCTCATACAAAATTCACGCGAACATTAGCCTTTCCACTTATCTCAGTCCACAAGAAGCCGCCGACTGCGTGCTCCACGAATGATGTCATCCACTGTGTCACATAAGACTAGAACAATGTGACGACGGTGTGCTCACCTGGTCAATACTGAGACCGTAGGCGGCCGTGACATTGGCGGCGCTGATGACGTGATAGCCGTCGTCACTCGAGTTCAGCAGACGGGTCCAGTTGACCAGCGGTGCTGAGTGAACGTCGCCACTGCCGGGCGACCCCTCGCTCAGCAGCAGCAGACACGCAGGCACGTCGAACAACGAGAACAGCACGTGCAACGTTGTGCCGGCGCTGGCGTTGACGGTCGAGCGCAAATACAACAAGCGAGGAGGGCGACACTGCGCCTCTCCCAACTGCTGCTCACAACCTGGGTTCAACTCGCTGTGCACCTGTCCACCACACACAGTCAATAAACGTAATAATTCAGATTGGTGTTAATAGTTGCAATTGAGTGACTACATAACACTGAACAACAAAAGAAAATAAATTAAATATTCAAAGACCAGTTAAAATGGTTCAAATAAGCTAAGCAGAGGCCGTATAATTCATAGCACACTTACCAGTTCAATTTCACGTACGTTGTTTTTGTGAATTCAGATGGATATTATGTGGTAAAATTTGACTAAAAGCATAGCAAGCATATTGTTCGATAAGCTTACCTTGGACAAGTTCGTCGGAGAGAACATGCACGCGATGGCCACAATAAAACAAAAACACACACTTCGCATTGTTGCATGCATTCACCGGCAGCCTGCAGAAAGGAACATTACTAAAAATATATTGCAATAAGAGCACATGAACATTCAATCTTACTCTGAAAAAATCTGACCAATGAAAAATAAAGGATATAGTCGAGTGCGATGAGTCGTGATTGTGCTAACTGTGCTTACGTGCGTGTGTACGCGTGTATTTGGTGTGTATGTGTGTGGGAGTGTGATTGTGTGCATAATATATTTCTCAGTGTTTCTCAGCTGGAAAAATCCATGAATGAATTAATGTAAGACCTAAAAATCTAATTGATGTGAGCGTCAACTCCGTCAGATAAACTCAACAAATCTCACACTTGTTGAAAGCCGTATATACATGAAGCGAGCGACAAACTGACCTTCCTGTCCTTTGTTACTCTTAATACGTCACAAATACATATAATTTTCACAAGCAAATAAAAACACGATCTTTTTATTATAATGAGAACATCTAAAAATTGAAATTAAATAAAAAAACGCCAAAAAATTGACACCTACAGTACCAAATAACTTTAATAGGGCACACCGTTAGTGTCTTTCACACTCCGTTTCATCCGTCATGCCGCGCTTATTTTGGCACAATCAGTATATTTTTCTAAATTTTCAGCTTCAAGAAAGACATATTCATATGACCGATCCATATATATTTCGGTTACTGTAACATGTCGAAAAATCAGCACGTTTTTTTACAGCAGACATCAAACATGTACTGACAAATGAAAATATTATTTTTAGTGGCGCAACAAAGTCAAGCAGTGAGCATATAATATTTATGAAAACATTATCACATAATATAGATGTGAATTTGAAAATACTGAAACGTATTCTACTGATTCCGATGTTACATCTTCTCAATGGTTTCGGTTAATGCAATTTTGTCGTTTTTCTCGATTAATCGTTTCGGTCAGTGCTTGGCAGCACGGTTTATCTCCAATGTACAATTGAGAAGCCTTGTAGTGTCGTATCTAAAAATAGCCACTTCTGCTTGTGGCGGTTCTATTTCTGTTCTGCACATCTAACTGAATAAGCCGGTAAGTTTGCTTCAATATGGATATCATTCTGGCTCAACCACACGTTTTAGCTAGGATAATTTCAGAATTTGTATCTGATTATTCAACTGTTTTCATAAGACGGCTTCTAAGTTCGTGTTGACCATTAAATAGTGCCTACACGTGAAATCTTGCTTCCTCTACTTCCAGGCGGTACATTAGGTAAGCAATCATATTCATGTTCCGATGTGTAGTTGGTAGTGCGATAATCGACTGGTTCATGGTCTTTTATTATAAAAATTAAGCGAAAAATTCCATGTGAAACTTTGCAAAGGATGCCACGCAATTTTTGTCAGTTATGGATCCTTTGGTAGCGGCAGCCATGTGTGGTACACTTATGAATATTCCGCCGACAGGTGGCAGTGAAATTTGTGTGCATATTTGTTATCCGTTTTTGTTGTTTATTATATACAACATATATTGCGCTTGTGTGTTACCTTGTAATCGGGATTGCAGACAGTTGCTATGTTTTGCCATATATTTTATTTGTGCTTTTTATCATTTGTTCAGTTTTTATTCAGCCCTATGTAGTGATGTATGCATGCCCTATGCATTGCTGAAATGTGGGTCGCGCAGAGGTTACTATTGCATCGTTCTTGTGCTACATCGGTGTTGGTACGTTGACAGCTTGTTCGTCTTGTACAACACAATGACTGCCGCTGTTGAACTGAAGAACGAGGGCAACGAGCGGTTCAAGGTGAGCAGCAACACTGTTGTATTGGTCGCCTCTGATGTCGTATCAATATGCCACAGAACGGGCAGATAACTAGAAGTTTACAAGCGATTTTTCTAAAGTGAGTCTCAACTAGTTAGTGCTGGAAATTTGTTTGTTTTACTGTTAATCTCCGTTGGGGTTAACTGGTGTAGCGGGTAATTTCAAATCAAATTTATTTAGCTTTCAAATAGTATGATTTATAAATCTAAACCTTTCTTGCAGTCCGTGTGTATCAGGCTGGTTCATTTGTGCTAATTTCACTCAACATTTATAATTATAAACTGTGAAATGAAAGGTGTGGTCTTTAGATCGCGCGTGATCAGAGTTCACACAGAAGGAAGAAGTTGTGATTCACTTGTTGGAAGTTAATATTTGTATTACCTATGAGCGTTTGAAGACTGTAAGTACTCAGGAATAACCGATAAGCTGCTCAAGGTGATGGAAAACATGTTCAATATTTGTTAAGATTATGGCTGCTAACAAAGCGAATCTGTCAGTTATGTTACGAGAACATATGCACCTCATATACAAGTGTACATCGACACGATAAAAACTGGCTGGATAGAATACGGGAAAAACAGACCAGAGAGATTTGAGACTGGGCATCTCGTTTTCCTTGTTACATTGTGTTCAATGTATCCGCATGATTATGTATGTTTGGTGGCAGGCCGGTGACATGGACGGTGCTCTTTCCTGCTACTCCCGTGCTCTCTCTCTGGTGTCGATTGGCGACAACAACTACACGGCTCTTTTGAAGAACAGAGCGGCCGTGTTTCTTCAGCAGAACAAATACGATGACGTAGTGCGGGACTGCACTGCAGGTGAGCTCGTGCTCTTCACGAGACACGCAGGTTGTCTCATGTCTTGCTATTGGTCGCCGCGTGATACAGCAACACACACAGCACTGCCGTATCGAGATGAATCAACTGTCTCAGCACATCCACCAAACATTCCGGTATAATTGGTCAATATTTTCTCAATTGTGTTGGTTTATCACGTGTGTGTGTGTGTGTGTGTGTGTTGGTGTGCAGTGTTGGAGCGTTGTGAGTGCGAGCCGAAGGCGTTGTACCGACGTTGTTTGGCTCGAGAAAAGCTCGGTCTGAGCAGGGAGGCGTACCAGGACGCGGCGGCACTGCTCGTCGCCGACCCAAAAAACAAGGACATTCAGCCGGTGATGGCTCGACTGCATGCAGTTGTTCAGAAGGAGGTGCAGCAACCGTTCTGGCACGAACTTATATGATTTCATGTCGATTGAATTGACGTTCTGCGTTTCATTCTCAACTACTCACATTCGATGTAGACTGGTGTTTGTCGAAGATGGAACTGTTTCTCTGTTTATGCTCGTTTTTTTCTGGGCGTTATCATATCGGCGCTGGCTTCATGAGTAATTGTCAATGGTGGTCATGTAATGTTCTCGTATCGACCGCATTAAACTGTCAGGCTGTGATGGGTAGAATTGTTGTTTCTTGTCTGGCCGGAGTAATTGTTGGGCTGTGTGATGATGATGTTGATGATGATGATGTGATATCACTGGTGTTGACAGATGGAGGAGAGTAATAAGGTATCTGGTCGTGTGAGGCTGGTGTGTCAGTACGTGTTTGAGTCGGCCTCCGAGCACCAGAAACGCGTTGATTCGGCCAGCAATATGCTGGTGTTGGCCAAAGAGAGCGCTGGTCAGTTAGCTGTATTGGCGCTTATTGTGTGACTCCATGTTTCTCTTACATGAGCTGTGTGAAATTGAGACTGTGCTATCGAATGATCATGGGGAGTGATGGTTTATCTGGAGCTGGCTGATAATTCACATGAATCTGTCTGTTTTTTCGGCTGGACCGTTTTTCTATTACACAGCTGTTATTGTCACTGAACAGTATTATCGCGGAGGTATGAGTATCAGTGCTTTCTGTGTATCTAAACGTTTTCATGTTCTCATGCATTGCGTCATCACCTACGCATCACGTCTAAATATTACTACATAATGACTTAACATTACTACACCATTACTTAACATTACTACATCATGACTTAACATTACCACATCATGACTTAACATTTCCACATCATGACTTAACATTAATACATCATGATTTAACATTACCACATCATGACTTAACATTACTACATCATGACTTAACATTACCACATCATGACTTAGCATTACCACATCATGACTTAACATTACCACATCATGACTTAACATTACTACATCATGACTTAACATTACCACATCATGACTTAACATTACCACATTATGACTTAACATTACTACATCATGACTGAACATTACTACATCATGACTTAACATTACTACATCATGACTGAACATTACCACATCATGACTTAACATTACCACATTATGACTTAACATTACTACATCATGACTGAACATTACTACATCATGACTTAACATTACTACATCATGACTGAACATTACTACATCATGACTTAACATTACTACATCATTACTTAACATTACTACATCATGACTTAACATTACTACATCATGACTGAACATTACTACATCATGACTTAACATTACTACATCATGACTGAACATTACTACATCATGACTTAACATTACTACATCATGACTGAACATTACTACATCATGACTTAACATTACTACATCATGACTGAACATTACTACATCATGACTGAACATTACCACATAATGACTTAACATTACCACATCATGACTGAACATTACCACATCATGGCTTAACATTACTACATCATGACTTAACATTACTACATCATGACTGAACATTACCACATCATGACTTAACATTATCACATCATGACTTAACATTACTACATCGTGACTTAACATTACTACATCATGACTTAACATTACTACATCATGACTTAACATTACTACATCATGACTTAACACTACCACATCATGACTTAACATTACCACATCATGACTGAACATTACTACATCATGACTTAACATTACCACATCATGACTTAACATTACCACATTATGACTTAACACCGGCACGCCGTAATTCGCAGTTTATTCTCGTGTTATTTCACTGTGTTGTGGTATTTCTCGCTGTATCAGTTTTATATGTTGTTTTTGTATTTGAATACGTGAGCCATTTTTGTAGTATTGTTCACCGTTTTCGTCGACATTCGTGCAGGTGCCAAGGCTTTGCTCAACGAGAACGTACACACCAAGATTCGTGATCTACTGAAAGTCGAGAATGACGCCGACATCGTGTTGTCGTGCATAAGAACCCTGGCTCAATTGTGCTGCGTCACTGCTGAGATGGTCAGTTTCCATCTCACTGCCAGTATTATTTCCATCCTGGCTATCTGCCGTGTTTTCCAGCAATGACAATTTGTTTTCCACTCGACAAATTGCAAAATTACGAGAGTATTTCTGCGTGTGTGATGATTCAGTATCATGTGTTTGGTTGTGGCTGATGATTAAGTATCTTGTGATTGGTTGTGGCTGATGATTCAGTATCTTGTGATTGGTTGTGGTTGATGATTCAGTATCTTGTGATTGGTTGTGGCTGATGATTCAGTATCTTGTGATTGGTTGTGGCTGATGATTCAGTATCATGTGATTGGTTGTGGCTGATGATTCAGTATCTTGTGATTGGTTGTGGCTGATGATTCAGTATCATGTGATTGGTTGTGGCTGATGATTCAGTATCTTGTGATTGGTTGTGGCTGATGATTCAGTATCATGTGATTGGTTGTGGCTGATGATTCAGTATCTTGTGATTGGTTGTGGCTGATGATTCAGTATCTTGTGATTGGTTGTGGCTGATGATTCAGTATCATGTGATTGGTTGTGGCTGATGATTCAGTATCTTGTGATTGGTTGTGGCTGATGATTCAGTATCTTGTGATTGGTTGTGACTGATGATTCAGTATCATGTGATTGGTTGCATGTGTTGTCTGTCTCGTGCAGACAGTGAGTGTGGTGGCCGCACTGGGGGTGGCCTGGCTGCTTGAACTGCTCAATAGCACGTGCAGTGAGCGCGTGGCGGCCGGCCAGTACTTGCTACAGTGCGTGTTCAACACACTGGCCAATATCAAACACAGCCAGTCTTCACACAATATCGCCGGGGTCAATGACCTGCCCGCGGGCGATCCGGCCTCCATTCAACGTGAGACCCGTGCTCGTGCCAGGCCCTCTCTCTTTCTCTCACTCACTATCCTCTATCTCACTATCCTCTCGCGGCCACGATAGCTCGCTGTTATCCTTGTGTTCAATAGCGCCATGTAGTGATTAATGCTGTTATGTTATATTAACTGAGGGGTGCTTAATCGAGGGTGCTGTGAGGAACCTTGTAAAAATTTAAGAAAATTTATGTTTTACCTATGCTTTATATACATGCTGGGAAAATTTTTTATTTACAGAAAGCTTGAATTTTGTAAATGAATATTTAATAAAAAAGTGTTGTTATTACGTCATTGGTATTTTCAGCTTTTTCATATAGCTGTCAAAAATCCAGGGGTATGCATGTACTGACTGCGTATTTGATTGCGGTGCGAACACTGTAAAAGATTGAGAAACCGCGTGCTAACTGCTGGCTAACATCTTTCCTATGTGTGTGTGTGTGTGTGTGTGTGTGTGTATGTCGGCAGAACACCGTCGCGAGATAGACAGTGTGATGAGTGTGTTGAGTAGCAGTGTTAATTCGCGTTCACTGTCACCACTGGCCAGGGAGGCCGTCATTGAGCTGATTCTGCGTAACTGCACGTTCAAAACTCTCAACTGGTCCTGTAACCTGGTCAAAATAGGAGGTGTGTATTGTCGGCGGTGGCGTTTAAAATTTTTGTATCAAGTGGCAGCAGCTACACGGGAAGAAGTCGAAGCTTATGAACACACACAGGTGTGCCCCGTGCAGCTCGCTACCACCGCAGAACCGACCCTCTCCACGCTATGACGCCACAAGGACGTAAGACGTATTAGAGAGGACCACCTCCCCAGAATGCATTGGCACAACACATGACTGATATCTGGTACCATCATTTTCTGCTGGGTGGACAGGGGCTGTGGGATTGTAGAATTCGCCCAATGAAATTCTCCTCCGCCGGGTTTCGAACCAGGTACCTTCCGCTTGTGAGGCGGGTGTGCTAACAACTGCACCACGGAGTCCATTTCTAAGTGATCAGTGGTTGCTTGAGAATAGTTCAGCTGAGCGATGTGATGATGTCACACACACTCATCTCAGTGAGCTGCGGCTGCAGTCGGGGCATAATGAACGCTGAACGCTGGCATATATGAGCCGATCACATTGAGCTGCACCAGGCCAATTGCTGGCTTCTCACTCACTTGTTCTGCACTCCTGCTACGTGTATGTGTGTGTGTGTGTGTGTCAGGCATACAGCGCTTGCTGGAGGTGGCGTCCGAGTACGAGATGGTTGGTGGGGAGAAGGGTGCGGGGGAGTGTTCGCTGCTGGTGAACGGTAGCACGCGCACCACGGTGGCAGTGTGTTTGAGCACACTGTACGACGACATGCCTCACGACGACGCACGTCAACAATTCTACGACGCCGTCGAGGACTTTATCAAGTCAGTCAGGCGCTCACATTCACGTGCCTCGATACCGACACGTCACAACGTGATATTCACTGTTCTATTTGCTTGAGTTATGTTCTCTCTGCCTTGAACCAGATCAACAGTGTCAGTTGGATATTTGCCACCGCAAAATGCAAGATTTCTATTGGTCAGCTTTCTGCAATATCACTGCAATATTGCTGCAATATTGTTTTGGGCGCTTTCGGTACATGGGGCCACCTTAGTGTGGTAATAGTGCTTGCACTCTTCCCATGCTACTGGACTTGCCTGTAATTAATAATAATAATAATATCGTTGCACGGACTTTCTCTCATGAGGATGATGAGGATGATGAATGATGAAGATGATGATGATGAGGATGATGAAGATGATGATGGATGAAGATGATGATGATGATGAAGATGATGATGATGATGATGAAGATGATGATGATGAGGATGATGAAGATGATGATGATGAGGATGATGAAGATGATGATGGATGAAGATGATGATGAGGATGATGAAGATGATGATGAGGATGATTGACGTATATTTCACACCGAGAATAGAGATATAAATATGTAATTGCAACATTCAACATACACACAAACAGACACACACACACACACACTTATTGCAGGCTAAACAATTATAAATCACAACATTAATTTTTATACCATGTATTGTGTGTGTATGTATTTATATGCTGGTGTGTGTGTGTATATATTTATGTGTTTGTATGGGCTTGTTTAAGTGTGTATATGTGTGTGGGTGTGTGTACCTATGCGTTCGTATGAGTGTGTGTGTATGTGTGTGTGTGTGTGTGGTATATTTGTTTGTGTATGTGTGTTTGTGTGTATATGTGTGTGGTATATTTTGTGTGTGTGTGTGTGTATTTGTGTTTGTGTGGGTGTGTACGTGCGTGTTTAAGTGTGTATATGTATATGTGTTTACCTATGCGTTCGTGTGTGTACATCTGTGTGTGTTTGTGTGTGCGGTATATTTGTTTTTGTGTGTGTGTGTGTGTGTTCGTGTGTATATGTGTGCGGTATATTTGTTTGTGTGTGTGTGCTAGATGTGTGCTAGATGTGATGTGTGATGTAAGCTAGATGTGTGTATAAATTCCTTCGAATATGTTTGCTGTAAGATCACTAGCCGTTACTCTCTCCCCGTCTGTATTGTTTCAATCTATCGTGGTAACTATGTATCTAGTTCTGTTTTCTTAGATGAGTTTACCGTTCTCATTGATACGCTTATTTCTATGTTTTCTTCTAGGATTCTCTTTTGCGGCGATTTTAATCTTTGGCTAGATGCCCCTCATCTCAAATCGTGTTCTTCTTCGTTTCTTGAATTAATATCTTCCTATGGCTTAGCAAATCATGTATGCGGTTCTACTCATGAACATGGTCACACCCTCGACATAGTGCTCTCATTCAGTCACTCCCCTATTTCTATCAAGGATTTGACTGTCTTCCCTATTGATTCCTCTGTTTCAGATCACTCGTTAATTGAATTTTCCGCGCTTATTCCTCTCAGCCTAAGATCGCATAAAACTGTCACGTTTCTAGATTATCTTACTGTTGACTACGACTCTCTATGTAACCAGATATTTTCTTCTTTCAATTATGATTCGTTTTGTTTCTTACCCCCTAATGATCTCTGTAAATATTTCAACTCCTGTCTTGAATTTCTTAGAGATCAGTTTGTTCCTGTTAAGAAGTTCCGTTCCTCTTCATCTCTTCATAGTCCCTGGTTCAATAGTGAAATTCGTAGCTCCAAAACTTCTCTTAGACGACTTGAGCGCCATTGGTTGCGTCTGAAAAATGATGCATCATGGAATTCTTATTGTGTTGCACGGCGTCACCATCATATCTTGTGTGAGAACGCCAAAAAATCCTATTATAATAATAAAATCTCGTCCTGTCTCAACAGTAAATCCCTCTGGAATATTTTCAATAAACTCCTAGGTAAATCTAATACCCTTGTGTTTCCTGATAGTGACCCAACTCGCCTACCTTCCCTATTCTCTCATTTCTTTG
>OU696570.1:172500-230000 GCA_916048095.2 Sacculina carcini | reverse complement strand
GTGTGTGTGTGCGTGTGTGTGTGTGTGTGTGTGTGTGTTTGGTTGTCGGAATGGCTGCAAATGGCAGAATTAGGCGTGTCTAAATGCATGCACAAACTTCATTAAGACAGCGCTATCACAAACACTAACTGAGCATGTCGAGTCGTGCGCGTGCCTCTCATTTACTTTGTGCCACTGGGCAGGCTGGTTTGGCGAGGCACATGCACTACAATTGACGTCGTTGTTTATTATGACATGCTGCCGCTCTTCTAATTACCATCCTTCTCGACAAGGAGTCCATTTGAAGTGTGTTTTATTGCCTTATAACAGCACGCTGTGATGCATCGTCTCGTGTGTCATTTCTAGCAAATACCAAGTGATCACCTTGAAGCGTGAATCATCTACTTGAAGTGTCGCCCCAGCTGTTAGTAAGTAGTTAGTATTAGTTACTTTGGGCGGGTAGTAAGTAGTACTAGGTACTGCTAGTAGGTAGTACACTATCGTCTTGTCTTCAACAATAATGAGCTGTGTTGCCGAACGCCATGCGTGTTCTGTCATCATTGTGCAGTAACACCGAGTTGATGCGTGTGTTCAGTTGTATTGATCGCTGGGTGAGCAGTGTGTCTCATGGCTCATGTATGAGGCTGATTCAGGTGTGCATCAATTACTATTACGACCGGAGATTATATCGCTTATCATCTTGAATGCCTCGAGTGTTTTGTGTGCGTGCGTGCGTGCGTGTGTTTGTTTGTGCGCTTACCTACATGTCATCATCTAGCTTATATCAATTTTGGTAATATCCGGTGTTGGCTGGTAGTTATTGGTCAGCGGTTAATGTGTTGTGGTGCAGCATAGTAGCCGACTCCATCCGACCTGTCTCTGTCTGGCAATGTGTCTGTGTTGCCATGACTCACGAGTAACCAGACTGTCTGTCTGGCAATGTGTCTGTGTTGTCATGACTCACGAGTAACCAGACTGTGTCTGTGTTGCCATGACTCCCGAGTAACTAGACTGTGTCTGTGTTGTCATGACTCCCTAGTAACCAGACTGTGTCTATCTGTCAATGTGTCTGTGTTGTCATGACTCACGAGTAACCAGACTGTCTGTCTGGCAATGTGTCTGTGTTGCCATGACTCCCTAGTAACCAGACTGTATCTGTGCTGCCATGACTCCCTAGTAACCAGACTGTGTCTATCTGGCAATGTGTCTGTGTTGTAATGACTCCCTAGTAACCAGACTGTCTGGCAATGTGTCTGTGTTGCCATGACTCCCGAGTAACTAGACTGTCTGTCTGGCAATGTGTCTGTGTTGTCATGACTCACGAGTAACCAGACTGTGTCTGTGTTGCCATGACTCCCGAGTAACTAGACTGTGTATGTGTTGTCATGACTCCCTAGTAACTAGACTGTCTGGCAATGTGTCTGTGTTCTCATGACTCACGAGTAACCAGACTGTCTATCTGGTAATGTGTCTGTATTACCATGACTCCCGAGTTACTAGACTGTGTCTATCTGGCAATGTGTCTGTGTTGTAATGACTCCCGATTAATCAGACTGTCATGTGATTCACTTGAACCAAACATTATACTACCATCCATGATTGATAATTTGCATTTTTCTATCATTTATATGTCAAGTATACTTCATGTTGATTTATTTTCATTTATTAATTCAATTTTTACTTACTTATACCAATATTTATTTGATAGTAATATTTTGAACTGCTTGTAGTTACTTGCTGAATACTTACTTGTGGGGCAATGTTATAATGACGTATTTGCCACATCTTACTTCTTTGTGTGTATGTTTGCATGTGAGTGTATTTGTCAGTCAGTTATCCATTCATTGGTTTTCTCCAAATTCGCTCTTCGCTTTTTGGCCGCTTATAATCTCCCGTTTTTCCACCTTCTATGGGGATTTGCAGCGTATATACGTTCTCCTCCACTCTCCCCATGTCACATGCCTGCACGCTGTCACTGGCTACGCTTTTGTTTAATAATCATCACAGTAGTTTAGTGGAGAGAGCGACGCCGTACTTATGATCGTGTGTGCTGGCTTGAATGTACTACTTGAATCTCTTCGTGCACTTATCAACCAGTGATAGTCTTATCGTTTGTATTATCTGTATTAATATCGAAATTTATTATATTACCACTATTAATTAAGCTCAATTTATCAGTTTATAATTTGTTTGTCATTTTGTGCTCGCATTTATCGCTGTTCTCGTGGGAATAGTGGTGCACAGCGCTGATGTGTGGTTGACACCACGCTTCCACAATAATTATTATATACAATAATACTCTCAACAGCGCAACAAGCTGTGTTGTATAAAAATCAGTCTTGTGAAGAATTAGCTCCTCGAAAACTGTTTTCTATTTGTTCAGTGTCAACTTTCATGCGTGTTCCAATACGAGGCGTGTGTGTGGGCGTGAATACATCGCGTGTATACTGGAGTGTGGCTGTGTCAATATGGAAAGACGATGTGAGTGTGTTTACTCAGTGTGGCAGGCCTGTCATATGGCTTCCCATTGATTGTCGACAAATATCGTGTTTACTATGACCTTCACGTATGTACTTGTGCACACAAAGAACATATATATTCGATAATGTATGCAAGAGCATCTGGTTATCGTGTGTGACTGTCATATGGTGCCGCATTTGCGCGTGCATTCGCTCTAATTGACCTTGTCATCGTGGAGGGTATGTGTGTTCATGAAGCAGTATAAGTGGACGATACACAACATGTAGCATCGTGCTCATGTCTCATGCCAGCGTCTAGCAGTGGATGTCAAAAATCAGCCATCAGTAAGATGAAATCACGTGTAATATCAATATTTCTCAATATTTCTGAGATTTTCCACTCATTGAATCACAATATTTCAATTTGTGAATCACCAAATTGTGAATTGAGGGTCTCCTTTCATTTAATTAATGATTTATTTGTATTATGTCTGGTTTCAACAAAATATTGTTTATATACTGCTGTTTTCATCGTGTCATTGTTTGATCATTCACTGCTCTGTCACTATTGGATACATACCGCCTCCCCACTAGCGTTAAAAATGACAGTCACACACACACAGAGAGAGAGACAGAGGTTGGGGGAAGTGGGAGAGAGCGACGGAGAATGACGTCACACACGTTGGTTATCATATTGTTCACGCTTCTCTGCTCGCTTCATTAATCCCAACTTCAATTATATCTGCATTTGTATATGACAGGCTCACACATGCACACTGATCTATGTGTGTGTGTGTGTTCGCACGCGCAACGCCACCATGATGAGTATTCTGATGATCCAACCACCCGGTATATAAATATATTGTGGCTGGATGTGTGTGTATATGTGGCCCATGTGTTTCTCTGATATCCAGTATTTTTCTGGTGTGTATTTGTCTATCGCTATGTTATCATGTGCAGCATAATGAGTTGGCTGTGTGTGTTCCGACTATGTGTGTGTGTGTGTGTACGTATGTGAGTATTGTTCGTATAGTACAGGCACCTCGATTAATATTCAGGTGTCCTTCAATCCACGATCAATCCTTCATTTGGCCGCGTTTTCCCCATATTTCGGCGGCATATACATGTTGTCGTCGACGAGGAAAATGTCTTGATTCGCCGTGATGTCACGTGTGTCACTGCCTGAAGCTGGTGTATGCATGTGTGTTTGTGTGTCCCATATTTGTATGTGTGCTAATTAATTCGCGTGTATATGTGTTTGTGTCATGTGCATTCGAAACATAGTGTGTGATTTGCGCTATATGAATGGTTTAATAAATGAGATGTGTTTGTGTGTCCCATATTTGTGTGTGTGTGTTAATTAATGCGCGTGTATGTGTGTGTGTTTGTGTCATGTGCATTCGAAACATAGTGTGTGATTTGCGCTATATGAATGGTTTAATAAATGAGATGTGTTTGTGTGTCCCATATTTGTGTGTGTGTGTTAATTAATGCGCGTGTATGTGTGTGTGTTTGTGTCATGTGCATTCGAAACATAGTGTGTGATTTGCGCTATATGAATGGTTTAATAAATGAGATGTGTTTGTGTGTCCCATATTTGTGTGTGTGTGTTAATTAATGCGCGTGTATGTGTGTGTGTTTGTGTCATGTGCATTCGAGACATAGTGTGTGATTTGCGCTATATGGATGGTTTAATAAATGAGATGTGTGTTTGTGTGTGTGTGTGTGTGTGTGTTTGTGTCATGTATATTCGAGACATAGTGTGTGATTTGCGCTATATAAATGGTTTAATAAATGAGATATGTTTGTGTGTGTGTTTGTAAGACGGGCGATCACTCGGTGGTGTACGGTGTAATCACCACTCTTGTCAACCTGACCAACAGCTACGATAAGCAGGAGGTGATGCCTGAAATGCTCGAGCTGGCCAAGTTCGCCAAGCAGCACATTCCTGAACAGCACGAGCTCGATGATGAGGACTTTGTCAACAAGAGGATTGAGGTGAGCGCTGCTGTGTTTCTTGTGGCCACGCACGCGTGACAGCGTGACAGTCTCGTGCTACCTGTCATCATTGATGCATGTCACCCGCTGTATGCATTACATACGCTTCACCAGTGCGTCCATGTGTTTGAGTATGTGTGTTTTTGTGTGTGTTTGCTGCTTGTGGTGGGAGAGCGTTTACTTGAATTTATCACCGCGGAGAAACATGGTGAATTTTCTTCAGCGTCCTGTGTGTGCGTGTGTTGCTCTCTCTCTATCCATCTTTCACTCTATCTGTATCTATCTATCTGTATCTATCTGTATGTATGTGTGCGTGTGTGCTGGTGTGCAGGTACTGGCTCGCGAAGGAGCTCCTTCTGCTCTGGTGGCTCTCTCGAAGACGGACAGTCGCAACTGCAGAGAACTGATAGCCCGGTGTGTGTGTGTGTGATTCGTGTCATAGCAGTGTGTATTAGTTAGTGTTGTTTTGTTATTGTTTTGCGTGCGACGTGTGTTGCTAGTGTGTGTGTCTGTGTGTGTCAGTGTGTGTGTGTGTGTGTGTGTGTGTGTGTGTGTGTGTGTGTCAGTGTGTGTGATTGTGCACGGTGGCGAGTGGCTGCTGTGTTGGACATGAGTCGGTGTATGTTGAATCACGTTGAGCGTTGCTATCGTGTCGTGTATGCTGGCAGTGTGTTCAACGCCATGTGTGCTCGTGACAACCTGCGAGGACTGGTGGTACAGCAGGGAGGTGCACGAGCCTTGCTCGCGCTCGCACAACAACCAGCAACTCAGCGCGGTCTCATTCAGGCGGCCCAGGCTCTCAGCAGAATCGGCATCACTATTGACCCGGCCACCGCCTTCCCCGGACAACGAGTATGATACTGATACACTGATACACACTGATACACTGTCACACTGATACACACTGATACACTGCCACACACACACTCACACACACACACACACACACACACACTCACACACACACACACACACACTCACACACACACACACACACACACACACACACACTCACACACACACACACACACACTCATAAACACACATGCAGGTAGAGGGTTATTATAGACAGGTGGATTCAGTATCTCGAGGAGAATTGTTAATTTCATGTTGTTCAACTCAACTTTATTGGTATAAATCAATGACAAATAATTCAATGTGGAATACTATATAATGTCACTGAAATAGAATTTAATTTGATAGTGTAATAATTAAAATGCATGTCGCCTAAATTTAGGATTATAAGTAGACCATGATTGAAGTATATTAATGTTTTGATCGAAGCAGGACATGATTACACTGGTTTTTATTAGAAACATATTCGCTACATATAAAGGCAATTCGTGTGTTTATGTAGGCTTGGCTCGCGATGCGTGATTTGTGCAAACGTTTGAGTTTCTGTCAAAAGAAAGTGAATATCCACCGGTATAAACGTATGCATGTGATGCTCATGCAATTGTAATGTTGCATGCATTATACAAGATGCTTTCATGCTAGAGTTGAAATATTTCGCCGACATTTTTCCATTTGCTCGACACTTCCATTTCACTCATCTAAATTCGCTAGAGTTATTTGTATTACTCAGGCAGACGTGATGTAGCGTATGAAATGCTCTGTTTGCTTCATGTGTGAGTGTGTTTGTGTGTGTGTGTGAACGTGTGTGAGAATGTGTTTACACAGAGACGCGTAGAAACAGTGTTTGTGTGTGCATTGTTGCATTGTAGAGCGGGCGACAGAGAAATGGGGAGAACTAAATGGTTTAGGTTGCACGGCTCCCAGTATAATGCCACTCATAACAACAGTGTGTGTACGTGTGTGTGTGTGTGTGTGTGTGTGTGTGTGTGTGTCGGTTGAACACTACATTTTCATTAGGTATGACCATCTGTCTAGCTGTGAAACACATTTATCAGCATTCACTGGCACAAACGCTGGCACAGCATTCACACACACACACACACACACACACACACACACACACACACGTACACACACACACACACGTGCACATATACACACACACACACACGTGCACATACACACACACACACACACACACGGACACATACACACGGACACACAAGCATACGAATATGCTTGCACACATACGTATATATCCAGGCCTGCCTGCGTTTGGTTATGTGCAGAATTTGATCAGTGGCTTTATTGATGCGTTGTCACTGTAATAACGTTGTGTGTTTGTCGGCGATGTTTCGGTCAATAGTGAGCCTCATTGCTGTGTGTTGCAAGTGAGCAGCACTGATGTCGCACTAGCTTTTTATCTCGTGTGTGTGTGTGTGTGTGTGTGTGTCAGTGTTGTGAGGTGGTACGTCCCTTGCTATCACTGCTACATCCCGACTGTTCGGCGCTGGAGAACTTCGAGGCGTTGATGGCGTTGTGTAATTTATGCGGCATGAACGACACTGTCAGACAGAGGTGATACACAACACTTGTCTCGTGCCGTGCCACTCATTGTAACACGCCAGCACGTGCCAGCCGGTCGATCAGCCACTCTTGTTCCATTTCATCGTGAACTGAAGTGCTCGTAATATCTGAGATCACACAATATCAAAAGCGCTGCAGAACGTCGCATTCACACAATATCATATATTAATAATAGTTTCTATCAATAGTTCGTTACCAACACGCACACACATACATACACACATTTGATTCAGGAGATGTTTCTCAACTTAACTAGCGCCGCTAATCATCCAAATTAGATGTGTATGTGTGTGTGCCTGCGTGATTGTAACTGCGTATAAATTGCAAAATCATTAATTGGCATGACAGCGACGAGCTGTCAATTATGGCCGATTTACCAGGCGTGTTTGTTTCATGATTGAAAGTTCATTGACACTAGCTTAGTGTAATACAATATTCCTGCATATGACTAAACACAATCACAAATACAAAATACACAAAGACACACACGGACACACACACACACAAACACTACATGTTCAGGTGCGCTCTCACTCATAGACACGTGCGCTTGCGCTGATAGTGACGGTCAGAAAACGGTGTAATACTGTTAAACTTGAATGTCCAATATTTGACTGCTGGTCATTTCTTCATGCTTGGCTACTGGAAAATATTGGTTATCAGCTGGCGCCGGTTCGTCTAGCTGTTTACGACCTGAGATGTGTTTTTATTACTCGTGCCAATCAGACGCGGTCATTCACCGTTTCACTGGGTGATGTTTGGCTTGTTCACTGCTGGTTCAGTGATGCGTGTTTGGTCAAGGCTGAGTATCGCAGTCAATCTGTTATTATTGAACAGTGCCAGTGTCGGCTTTCATTATTCACTGTGTGTGTGTGTACATTTTGAAACGTTGAGAGTGCGTGATCAATGTTGACTGGCATTATTTACTGTGTTTGTGTGTGTGTTTGTGTGTACATTTTGAAGCGTTGATAGCGCGTGATCAATGTTGTTTGCTCTTCTTCACGAACACTTCGAGGCTCAGTTGAGAAATCATCAACTTTACCGACTGATAAGAACGATTTATGTCCACTAGTCTGTGTGTTAATGCCGAGCCTTTCCATGAATATAAATCGACTTATCGAACGCTGGTTCAAGGCTTATGTCGAGTTGGCACCGCTTGACGTGTTTGTGCCTCGTTTTCTGTGATTGTATGCATGATGTGTGCTGAGATATTGGCTGTGTTAGTACTTGCACGCGCTTGTGTGTGTGTGTGTGTGTGTAGAGTGATGAAGGAGAAGGGTGTGTCGCTGATAGAGCAGTACATGTACGAGGATCACGTGATGTTGCGTCGTGCGGCCACTCAGTGTGTCACCAACCTGGTGGCCTGCGCCGACTATGTCAAGCTGCTGGAAGGAAACAACGACCGTCTCAAGTTTCTCGTGCTGCTCGTGGCCGAGGAGGACGGCGACACTGCCCTGGCGGCCGCCGGCTCCCTCGCCATGGCCACGCAAGTCAGCAGCGCGTGCTGTCGCAAGGTATCCCCTCTCTCAGCCCCCTCTCTCAACCCCCTCTCCACCACGCACTAGTGACCGCGCCTACAAGTGTATGTAGGCGTATGTGCGTGTGAGTACACGTGTGTATGCGTGTGTGCTGTTGTGTGTGTGTGTGTGTTGATGAGGATTTGGATGTGTGTCCGTGTTTCAATTATTGTGAATTCGCTTACTCACTGGTGTGTATGTGTGCGCGTATGCTTTTCATGACTCGGAATTCTGATTCGGATAGTCTGTGATCCTGTGCGTCCCGCATTACACTTGTGCATCTAGTATAATCACTGTTGCCTCTCGTACACACGCTACAAATGTGTGTGTGTGTGTGTGTGTGTGTGGTTGGTGGTAGGTATTGGATGTGAAGTCGTGGCATGAGATGATGTGTGTGTGTGTGTGGTGGCAGGTATTGGATGTGAAGTCGTGGCATGAGATGATGTGTGTGTGTGTGTGGTGTCAGGTATTGGATGTGAAGTCGTGGCATGAGATGATGATGTGTGTGTGTGGTGTCAGGTATTGGATGTGAAGTCGTGGCATGAGATGATGTGTGTCATGCTGGCCAGCGACGTACAGCAGATGAGACTGCGTGGTGTCGTCACCGTGGCTAACATGTTGAGTGTGGGAGGCAAGCAGGTGGGCGAGTGCATCTCCTCCACCGACCTGCTACAAATTATCACGGCCATCTCTCGTCTGCCTCCTGGTTAGTCACGTGCCGCCTCTCTCTCTCTCTCTCTCTCTTTGTGTGTGTATGTATTGAGGCACACTGACACATGAATGTGGCAGTGCTATTCCGCCGTATTGTCTTGTGTAAAAACACCGAATCAATCGGTAATATAACAGTGTAGCAGGTAACCACACAACACTACACCTCCAGTTAACCTGATATGTCTCACACATTCACATTCACACTGCCTCTACAGCAGCGCCCGGGAAAGTCCGGACCGCGGGCCGGTTCCGGCCCGCGGAGTGGTTCAATCCGGCCCGCGAAAGGTTTTGGAGAATGTGATGAAACCACGACTTTCGTTAATTTTTACAAATTTACCGGAAAAAATAACAGTACTGTACAACCTGTAAAGCAGTACAGAGTTACTTAACAGCCAGTTAATCGTAATTTGTTATGAAGTAAGTTTCAATCCCGTAGTTTCTCAAAAAATTGTACGAAGTGAAGAATTAAAATACATCATTGTAGAAATCGTCTTAGAATTAATTGATCTGCAGAACAACATGGATTTGAAGGCACAATTCTTGTCAAAACCACTAGTCGAGTTCTACAAAGACTGTGTCTCTGATGAATCTTCTCCGAACCTTCTTCATCATGCAATGAAAACAGTGACGCTGTTCGGCAGCACTTATCTCTGTGAGCATTTCTTTTCCAAGTTGAAGTATTCAAAATCGAAGAACAGAAACTCTCTTTCAGATGAACATTTGGAAAACACTCTGAGAATCGCTTCCTCGCGGATGAAACCAGACATATGTGCTATTATGAATCAGAAGAAGCAGTTCCATCCTTCCCATTGACAGGAATTGTACAGTTATACGTGAAATACAGTGATTTTAGTGATTAATGATACAGTGATTCATGTGGTTGTTTTAGGGATTTTCAATAAATTGTGTTTTTTCTCATTTCTGGCCCCGAGCGTTCAAACAATCTACATTTTGGCCCGCCGAATGAAAAGTTTCCCGGGCACTGCTCTACACACACACATACACACTCACACACTAAAACCAGATAGTAATTGAATAGTGCCGCTCTAACAAGCACCAACACTAATTCACATTCATACACACACACACTCACATATTTCACAATCCACCAATACATTAACATCTTGGCTCGCACTTCACTCAACAAGCAGCTTATCATCGTTCACCGCAGATCACGTGCATATTGCTGGCTCGTGTGTGTGTGTGTGTGTGTGTGTGTGTGTGTGTGTGTGGGTCGTTTGAACTGCTCACTTCGTGTTCAATTAGTTTGTGCACGTGCATCTCTCGACAAGTGGCTTAATTGTTATGCGTGCGCGAGCGTGCGTTCTGTGCAAGATTATATGTGTGTGTGTATGTGAGAGAGAAGTTGAGCTGGGTATTGCGGTGTAGTCAAGTGTTGTAGTGTTGTGATGTGGCTGACTGTTTCATCACAATTGTGTTTGATCGGCCACTTAATTGTTGTCTTATTACCTCGCTCTGATTAGTATTGTCCATGAGAGTGTCAGTGTGTGGGTGCTTTTTGTTAGGCATATTTGATAAGAGGCCCCTGTTGTGCTATTGTGTCAGAAACTGAGACAACACGCAAGATAATTGCCACTGCCGACCAAGCCCTGAAACAGGCTCGAGAATACGGACTGCTGCGTCGACCTGATGATAGCAGTGACGACGAACTGTGATGTGCCCGCCTCTTCTCGGCTTCTCTGTTGTCTGTATCTGTTATCTGTTGTGCGTGTATATGTTGTCTGTATCTGTTATCTGTTGTGCGTGTATATGTTGTCTGTATCTGTTATCTGTTGTGCGTGTATATGTTGTCTGTATCTGTTATCTGTTGTGTGTGTATATGTTGTCTGTGTCTGTTATCTGTTCTTAGTTTCACTGTTGTTTGTTATCTGTTGTGTGTTTTCTGATGTGATCGTCGCTGTATCTGGTTGGTATTATGGCAGCATTTGGTTGATATTGTGTGCCTGTTCTTTTACGCGGCATACAATAGTGTAGTGGTTGTTAATCTGGGCTTGAAAGAACCCCAGGAGTTTGGTGAGTCAGTTTCAGGGATTCAGCGGTTTTGTTCACCCACTCGGTTCACACACTTGGTTCCACTCAGTAGTAGCCTACTTGTGTGACTGTCTTGATCGTACGTGATTTGTGATTTTTCTGATAACAATACTTCAAACACGGATGTTTCGATGAGTGTATGTATGGAACTTATGGGGTTCAGTAGCTCCAGCAAGGTGAAGAACCACTGGTCTATCGTAATGAGTTTGTGTTGTATTGTAATAAGCCTGTGTTGTATTGTAATAAGCCTGTGTTGTATTGTAATAAGCTTGTGGTGTGTGGAATTCCTGCTCATTTTGTCTGTAGTGGATTCTGTAGTGTTTTAGTGGTGACTGTTTTCAATTCGCATTCTCTCTCTCAATAGAAAACATTTCTTCAACGCCAATCTGGCGCCGAAATTGGTCGCAAGGAATGACAGCGGCTCGGCTTGCAATATCAGGTTAATTTGTATATTTTGCCGGATCGAGGGTATTACATTAAGCGGCTTCCATTGCACACAAATCACGTGCATACACAATCTCAGTGCATCCATGCATACGTGTAGTTCTACTGGGTGTGTATGTGTGTGTGTGTACGTGGATGCGTGTCAGTTGATGGTGCCAACGCCTTTCATAAAATGGAATTTGCATATTTCTATTTGGTCGACCAACTCAGCTCAATGGAGCATGTGTGTGTGTATGTGTATGTATGTGTGCGTGTGTGTGTGTGTTGGTTTTACATTGGCTCTGTATAGTATACATGCTCTGTTGTTGTTTTGACTCACCCAAACACTGCCTGTACTGCGTGTGTGTGTGTGTGTGTTTTATATGATCGCATGGCTTTAATAGAAACGTTGATATTTAGCGCTTTTTTCACTTTGCACACACACTGGTGTGTTGGAAGCAGTGTGCAATCGCTGCAGCATCGCAATTGAGATGTCGTCCCGAATCCGCGCTAAGTTTTATAGGACGTCATTGAGTATTTGGATGTGTTCGTCTCGTATTGGTGTGTGTGTGTGTGTGTGTGCGTGTGTGTGTGTGTGTGTGTGTGTATTGACTGCACGTCCGTCTTCGTTGTGACTTCATATCACCATTGACAGTCGGTCAGAATGTTGAGTGAACTTGGCCGCGGCAATAACGCCAACACAGCGGTCGATCAAAGTCTCTTTCACATTCATCGCTTGAATTCGGCGTCTTGCTCTGCTGCTCGGAAACACGCTTCATAAACACGCTTGTCTTATTGGAGGCGTGAATGGTTGAAATTGGCGAACACAAGCTGTCAATCTCGACTCGTCACAATTGTCATGTCAAACATCGATGCAACTTGGTGGCTTTACACATGCAAATGTATTATTATTTCGCCTGCTCAATTTCTCACTCAAATACCGCAATATATTTGTTTCATTTATTGTTGTAAAAGTTCAACATTGAAAGAACAGTGAAGAAGTCCAACATTGAGATGCACACTAATATTCATTTCTATCATAGAATACTAATTACGCAGTAACAGAGATCATAGTGTGAAACTAGCGTCCGCTCTCATCAACTAAACAACAATTTGTACACAGATATAATATAAGTTATCGTAGAGGCGTAGTGCTGAGTTTATTCTCCGCTAATATCTATAAAATACAGTAGATCCTATTTGCACACACGTGCACGCGCAAATAAGGCGCTTCTGCAATGTGCAGATCTTAGTGTGAATACAAACTGCTACAATTATTGTACGTGCTTAAGTGTGATGGGATTTCACCGCGGTTCTTGTGCCTATATGCTCCTACTTCCCTCATTGTATGTGTGTCGCGAAATATTGGATGAAAGCATATCATTAAGTTTGTAGAGTGTGAAGTGCTCCGCAAGTCAGCACCCGTGTCATTATAGACAAACTTGGCAACTGTGTCATTATAGACAAACTTGGCAACTGTGTTTGTCTCGACAGTTTTGATAGTGAGATGTCTCTTAATGGGTCTGCCTATCTCACTATTGCTTTCATCTGGTCTTTCACTGCTCCCCTGCTACACATTGGCGCTAATTCTCTTGAAACTACACTGCTGAAGTAAAAACGGCCTTTGTGCTCCACCACAACTTCTCCGTTTGTTCTCTATATTGTTCTCTATATTGCTTCTTTGTTGTGTGTGTGTGTGTGTGTTAATCTTTTATTATTTTAGCATAGAGACCGTTTGATCAGACCACAGTTGAGCTGTTGGCTGCGCTGTGTTGAATTGTCGATTTGTTAATTTACACCGGAGAGAATTGAGCACGACTCACTAGCATCGAATCACTAGCATCGTAGCTCACCTGAGCTCGTGTTCCTCGTTGCAATTGCAGTATGGCAATGACGAATGCTGGACATGTTGGCAGCTGTGTTATTCAACGTTATAGTCAGCTTGGATTCCGTCCTTCATCGTATGTGAGCTACCACAATTTTCTTAACTGACTCTCTCTTTTTGAGTGTTTCGCTCCAGCCACTAAGTGCAGCAGCGAATGCTAGCTATGTATCGCAAACTGGCCCAGTCTTGCTTGTCGCACTGGTCATATTTTGCGAGTGCCGGACTGAACTGCGGGCGGAATAGATCCGGATCGACTAGAGACTGGTTCCAGTGGTGATGGTGCGTCCTCGACAGCAGAACCACTTGAGCACGACGCAAATAACTCGCCGGTAAATATTGTTCGAGACGAAACAAACGACCACTTTCCACACAGAGTTGAGCATACCGAACCAAAAGAGACCAAAATGCAGGTAGGGGGTGTGTGACGTGTCTCGACTGAAAAACTCGTACATGCGCACACACACGAACGGCAGCCACGACACCCAGAAGAGCACGGTGAGTACGAGCGACATGATTATGTTGGGGTTGGACAGGTTCTCCATGACGGCGCTCACAAACTCCTTGTCCAACTGCTGCACATAGCTGGTGCGCATGCGAGTCGACACGTGGAAGATGTAGGCGTAGGTGTAGACGCACGTGATGGTGGGCGGGCCGAGGATCATGAGCGCCACAGTGCTCGAGTAGCCGATCATGCCGCTCCAGTCGGACAGGCAGATGTGAGCGTCGGCGTCGTACAACGGCGAGCTGAAGCCGAACAGCGGTGGACAACACAGCAACATGGCTGACGTCCACGACACGGCCATCCAGCACTGAGAACGAACCTGCTCGTGCACCAAAACAACACAGTGAGTCACTCAACTGTCCACTGTACGTGGTCACTTACCAAGTGCGGTACACAATACAGTCAAGTGCAGTCAATTCCATCTTACCGACAGTATCACACGAATAACATGCATTTCCATCGCTCACTGGTCGCGCGACAAAACAGGAGCATATTAGTGCATGACTGTTGTGTGGTCGGCGAGTTGAGAACGACTGGGCTTTCACTGGAAACATGGTCGATCCATTTTGTAATCAACTCGCACGACCCTCTCTAACATGAAGTGTCGATGAGAAATGCAAATACTTATTCGTATTACATGGCTGATAGGTTTGTTTGCATAGTTGCCAATTATTTCGAAATTTAGCCAACTGTTTGGTTTTGCCTTGTTTTATGCCACTGTTTAGCGTGCCATAATAAGCAGCATGGTCGAATTGGAGGAGATTGTAATGTGCCGGTTGAATAAAAAATAATCGCTTCATCGTCACTAAATCACTTCATCATTCCAATTTCCGTCTTTTATTGTACTAGCTTTGCTCACATCACCGTTACGTGAGCAAGGCAAGGATATTTTCACATCGCCGCGTTTGCCTGTGTCACGAACGATTTGTGTCATTTTGACGTGGGAATGAGCGTGAGTGTAACTCCAAAAGGCGAATTGTTACGACATACGTGCAAGTAATTATTCTGGCGTGTTGAAAGTACTCATTGAGACGCGTTATGTGAGATTTGGTATGTCTGAGAGTGCCGTGTGTGAGTGTGTGTGTGTGTGTGTGTGTGTATGTCTCGCGTCAGCCTATGTCACTGCCTATCTGCTTACTGTAATTCCTGCGAGATATAGGCTGACATACGCAGTCATCATCACAACGACCGCCCGAATGCATGTCAATGTGTGTGTGTGTGTGTGTGTGTGTGTGTGTGTGTGTGTGTGTGTGTGTGTGTGTGTGTGTGTGTGTGTGTAACATTGCCATTTTCTGTGCCAGTCAATCGGCACGCTGGTACGTGATATTTGTTTTTCTTCTCATTCAACATCCTCTGCACTATCTCTCTTTCCTTGTCCTCAACTGCGCCCGAGGTCGGTTATCTTTGACGTTGCTAATTATGCACGTCCCGTCCGTATGCTAGTCTTATTCTTTGTATATATACCCACACACATGGGGCGGTGTAATTCTTGCAGCGGCATTACAGGCGAGTTTGACCAGGTGAATCCACGGGATCAGTCAAAAGTTATTTATCTCTGCTGCCGTAAATTCGCTGGATCTTCTCCCGTCGCTGAATATTATGCCTCCATGTGTGATGCCTTGCTAGTGTGCGGTACCAATGCGTGATGTATTGAACACACTGTTAATGTCACGTTGTGCACTGAACGAGGCCACCAATTACATTGGTCAACATGGGCGGTATTTTACTCAAACATCTAGACTGTTTGCACTCGTAGTTCAGTTTTTACACTTGTTTCAATCACACGGAGTCATTGTAAGTTCTCTACACATCTGATTTATTGGACGATCCGAAGCCACTGACCCTCCTCAAATGAGCAAAAAGTATTGTTTTCTAAATAAGATCATTATTAAATGCAATTTCATCACATTTTCCTCTAATATTTAAACTTAATATTACGAATTCTAAAACGTATCGTATTTTTATTGGCAAAATAATGTTTAGTGTTGCATGTTGACCACAACCAAAGTGTCAATGTATATTTGTTCACTCTTGATGGTTGTTAATGAAAAGTTGACGTTGGGTGTTCGTAGTTATCACCACAAAAGGCGTTACTGCCTTCAAGCTGGTTGATATGACTCGATTTACTGCTAATTTTCACGTTGAACAGTTTCAATTGGCAATATACATTTTTCATTAAGTTTGATATATGTCAACATTTTATATATTATCTGAAGTTACTGTCTCTATTCAGTTTTCATTTCTGATTTGTTCTGATGTTGAAATTTTCATGCGACATTTTCGTACTGCCCGCTGTCTGTTTCCACCAGCATGCCCAGTCATTCGGACATAACGACCCTATTTTATCTGTTCAAGTGTTGCAGTTGAATGGCCCGATTTTGGCGCCGACTCGAAGCCAATTTGGCGCTCAATTGACAATTGTGTGATCTGCAGAGTAGAGAACGTGCGCGCATGTGGCGAGCAGCGACCACGCACGAGCGCACAAAAGTGACCGCTATGAAAACGTTCGGTCAGTTACATCTGGCCATCAGATCGATTGTGGTGTCCGTATGGCGGCGTTCAATTGATTGGTCGCTGGTAGAATGGCGTCGACATCAAAATGTCGGCTCGGCCAATATTGCCTTATTTTTCACGAATCGGCCTGGCACAGCCACGCGTTCTTGTGTGCGTGATTGTGTGTGTATCTAGGCCAGTGTTGCTGGCCAGATCAGGCTCAAATCGACTGGCTTACACAGTTGACAAATGTGACGACTTGGGACGTACGATTTGGGATTTGGTTGTGATTGTCGGTCGGTCAACATATGCGACTAGCTAGCTTTCTGCTCTAACATCGACCCAACACACACACACACGCACACACACAAGTATAAACACGCACGGCCCCAGGCAATTTCAAGACTGCAAGTTTGGCCACAGCAGAGTCGTGTAATGTGTGCCAAAAACTCGGCCTGCTATCAGCTTTGCGTATCAATGCGGCAACACACAGACACCCGCCGACACGCACGCACAAACACAAGCGCTTATATGCAGGCTGCGTATAAGCGAACAAGCAAACTCCTAATGAGTACTTCAGCTGTGGCTGGCATTTTCCAGCAACAACTAGCCGTCAGATACAAAAACTGCTCGGCGCAGAACAACTGGAGCTCTCCTCCTCGACTACTTGCTTCTGCCTCATAAACTTGATGGTCTGTGTTCGTGTTTGTGAAAATAATCTAGAACATGATAAGTGTCCGACACGTAGAGCCACTGGCCGATCCAGACGGGCGGCTCAGGGGGCTGAATCTCCCAAAATGTTTCCATGAACTCCTCATTACCAAGAGGATCAAGAAAGTTTTTTTTAAAGAATTGGTTGATATAAGCATTATCGCAAAGATGTTGCATAGTGATGCGCGGACATGACTGATCGCCCAAAAATTCAGCCACCCCCCAAATTAATTCAGCCTCTCCCAAAATAGCATGGTGGACCCGCCACTGTGTAGAGCTGTGGTTCATGCGCACCTTGGTCTGTGTGGTCTCGTATCTGAGAGGCTTGACAATGGCCAGGTATCGGTCGACGCTGATCCACATGATGGTGAACGCCTGCGATGACCACAGCACGACCATCAAGTATCCAGCCAGGTGACACCCCACTGCACCGTACGTCCACCTGCCTGCCAGAGCGGGGTACACGCTGGACGGAGCCACTAGCAGACCAGCCAGCAGGTCCGACACTGACAGAGACAACAGGTACACGCTGATCACCTCCTTGGGCCCTGCCAACATTGATGTCACACACACACACATACACATGCATGCATACGGCGTTTCACACCAACCCATGAATGTTGTCAAGCCTGCGGCGTCTATCAACATATTCACCACATTAGTCCGTCTTGAACTAAAACATGTGCGTTTGGCCTCATTCTGCATGGAGACTCATCATAGCCAGAGCCGTTGCGAGGACTTAAGGGGCCCTCCGAAGGCAACACTTGGGCCCCATTATAAATATAGCACCAAATAATGAATGTATTTATTAGACTTCATCACTTAATACAAGCTCAGGTGAAAACATCTGAGTAAAAAGGTAAAGGCTATACATAATAAATATGATAATTTTTAATATCATACGTGAAGCAACGGGGCCCCTCAACATTCGCCCCCTCCCCCGGCCGTGGGGTACGGGGGGCGGTTGCTACGGCTCTGGTCATAGCAGCCATGTGTGAAATTGATACATAACTGTACACATAGGTGCATATCGGCTGCTTATTCCCGTCATATCTCTGGCGTAATTACCACCAACCAGGACGCGACACTGTAGAACAATGTGTAACACGTGCGTGAGGTCAGATGACGCTTCCTTGATGCGTTTGAATATGATTGGTTACTGAGTCAAGACAGAAAATATTGACCGCCAGTTTCAACAACTCGATCCTCTTCTGCTGGGAAAATCTTCCGATTCCAGATGGTCGACGTGCGTTACAATATGTGTAATGGCCACAACGAATAATCAAATGCTTGAATATTCTGATTTCTTGTAGTTTAAACGCAAATAATGCCCATATTTATATATTAAATTTGTATAAACAAGTATTATTTGCGGAAAAATGAGTCATTGTGTCAATGCACACACTCACTATACATCAAACCGATATTATGCATGCATCAAAAGCCATCCATTTGATTAGGAGCTATTGAACGAATTATTATTAGGTCTGCTTTAGCTGCATGTAAT
The DNA here is from genome assembly GCA_916048095.2 of Sacculina carcini. Classification (NCBI taxonomy): domain Eukaryota; kingdom Metazoa; phylum Arthropoda; class Thecostraca; family Sacculinidae; genus Sacculina; species Sacculina carcini. The sequence continues at coordinate 211,321 of OU696570.1, read as the reverse complement.
TTCGTGTGTCTGTGTGGTCAATATGTGATGGCCCTCATTCATACATGCTGGCTCTGTCCTTTGCTCACTAAATCGATGCGATATCTTCAAATGAACTTGCACGCGCTTGGTGTGACAGCGCGGCTCCTACCTCCTGAATAATTTGCACTTGAATCGTGCATCGCTTCATTGCACTGGAGGATCCAGGGGGGTTCAGGGGGCTGAAACCTCTCCCGAAATGTTTCCATCAACTCCTCATAACCAAGAGATTCACTAAAAGCTGTCAAGAAAAAGTATATTTTGTAGAGTTTGTTGATATAAGCATTATCGCAAAGCATATTCGCGCATAATGCGTTTGTAAATGTGTATATATCGTTGAAAATAAATTCAGCCCCCAAAATTTCACTCTGGATCCGCTGCTGCTTCATAGCTATTTCTTGTTATGTGTATGTATGTTTGTGTGTGTGTTGTGCGGCATATTTTAGCGCTTCTATATGGGATATATTCATTGGGAAATGATCGATCGTTTATTGACCAATGTCACGTATGCAGACAGTTTCTTCTACCAAACTGCCTGCGTCAATATCATCCACACATTTCCAATTCCGTGCCGTCAGTGGCTTCAAGTCGCACACTGGCGGCGTTTTGCTGATTAAATCACGAGACATTTTCAAACTGTATTTTCAATCTTCACAAAAGGCATTAACATTATTACATATATCAGAGGGATTTGAGAATATTCATCGCGTGGATGTCGCGAACAAAACAAAAATATTGAAAACTACGAGACAGATTGGAAGACGTGTTTGCAAACTTGACAACGATACTTGAGATAAGTTTGGTCATGCGGTGCATGCGATAAGTCTTTGAGAAAACGTTGATCAATGCGTGCTTGCGGTCAACTTTTGCACGTGATTGCCTGCTCAGCAGAGCCGTTGCGAGGACTTATGGGCCCCCCCGAAGGCAACACTTGGGGCCCCCATTATAAATAAATCACCAAATAATGAATGTATTTATTAGACTTAATCACATAATACAAGCTCAGGTGAAAACATCTGAGCAAAAAGGTAAAGGCTATACATAATAAATATGATAAATTTTAATATCATACGTGAAGCAACGGGGCCTCTCAACATTCGGGGCCCACCGGCCGGGGGGTACGGGGGGCGGTTGCTACGGGTCTGCTTCTCAGCATATTATTTCCACAACGTATTTATTCAATTTTATCATTTCAGAGCAGAAGGGAGCTTACCGAGAACTACTCGCCAAATCAAAGTTTTATTTGAGGGCTTGCCATACAATAAACAAAGCAATTTGTTTTGTTGTGCTCGTTTGCGTTCTAGTTTTTTCTTTCTGAATATATAGGTGTGTGCATGTTCCGAAGCCAATAATCGCATGACATCGGCCACATTGAATTTGTCATAGAGAACACCAGCTGAACTCTTGCTTCTACACTTTCATCAGTAATATGATTTTCTCAACAGAGGAGAATGCTGGATATCATCAATAATACACATCAGGCATTTTCGAGGTTGCCATCTCGAGGTCGTATGAACAACAAACACTAACTTGAAAAGAGACATTTATTTCGGCGTGTTCACGGTCCTCGGGTCCCAAGGGACACACGGCCTATATAACCTAATTTGCAGATTCCTGACTTGCGTAGATAATTTATATGTGAGCATGCGTGTATACATCACGTTTTACTATTATTGGTCAATGCAACCAGTTGGTACATGATGTAATAGTTTTCATATACAAATTTAACCTCTCACGTGAGCATTGACAGGCCAGTTGAATGTTCTGAATTCAATCGAAAAAAATACTTGCTATTTTCAAATAGGAGATTTATACTTTTGTCTTGCATATTTCGCCTCATTCATTTCAACCTTCTCATATTCGCATGTGCTTACTTTTGTACAACACTCTCACATATACTGCTGCCGAATATTTGCTATTAGCTTAGTCCACATCTCACTGGAGGCTTTGAGATTACATGGCCGTCTTTTAAGATGTTGAATCAGCATTTACCGTGATGACAGGCGCGATAATATTGCTCGCTGAGATAAGAAATGATCATGTAGTTGATTTTAATCTTATAAAACATGTGTTCACAATATTGAGTTGGACCAATTTGTACGATCAAAACTGACAGCCTCACACTACGTGCTTGAGATCTCAACTCATACGAGCTGACTGTACAAAAATAGACTAAATCGCCTATTGCTACTAAATCTGTCATTCGCACAGAAAATGATTTCTTCTGGTTATTTATGATGTGCTTGATAAATCTGATATCACACTAGTGTGTATTGTCTGAAGTTTGAGACAAGAAATTAAGACACATGACGAGGAAAATGAAGGCATTATATAACCAGCTAGTGCTTTTGTAGCGCACTGATACTGTGGAAAGAAACGTATTGTGCAATGACATGCAAATTGTGTGTGTGTGTGTGTGTGTGTGTGTGTGTGTGATGGTTACGAGAATAGCAATTCTCGTGCATTCTCAGTCAGAAGACCTCTCTATGCACGCAGAATTGGCCAATATTTTGTCTAGATCAGCTGTCTCGTGGGCAGGGTATTTCATTTAGCGAAATCAAATAAAGACACTCTTTACGTTGGTTTCAGCCGAGATTTGCCAATAAAACGATTTTATTTCAGTAGAAACAGCGTCACATTGAAAAATACATGCAGCGAATTATTGAGACAGTGTATCATAGACTCAATTGCTATGACATATTTGACTTATCGGTATCTTATTTTTGCTATTGTACAGTATAAGAAGTTGTGTTATTGATAGTGTGGTGTTAAGCATAATTCCACCAGTGACTCAATGAGACAGAATATACAATATTGTTACGTAGTAGCGTACGCGCATTATCTGCGATATTGCGTGAACACAATTTGTGACTTCCAACAACGGTGTTTCTACGCCGATGGTTCTAACATTCACATCTTATTGTTATAATTAAAATAGTTGTATAATAATAATTGGTATTAACCTAATAATTAATTTAATTATAATTTATTTTTATTTATGGTTTAGGTGAGAATCACAAGCAAACGCAATATTGTATCAATTTAGTGATTTATGGTGATAAGTTTCAATATCTCTAGCTGGCAACTCTAGGAAAGAAAGCAGAAATACTTATTTATTAGGAATGGAACTTGAACTGATTAGTTTATTGGTTGAAAATGTGTGGAGGAACTTTTCTACATAACACAAATGAGGTCAGCATTTTAACACTCAACACTTAATTATAACGCATTTACAATTTGTCAAAAGTTAATTTTTATCTTGCCACTAATTTCTGCTTTGTTGTTCACTCTCTGTTCAGTTTTCCATTCACGTTCAAGGTGTATGCTCTATAAGTTTTTTATTGTTTGATTCATATGCCACCAGAACAGCAGGGACAGTAATGTACTGAACAGCACTGATAATAACGTTATCCTTGGATAAATTCATGATTAGTGTTTATGTTCGCCCGACGTCAACACACACATCTCAGTCATAACTCCGTGAGTGAGAATATAGCACGTTCCTTCTACAATGATATTGAGTCGTCTCAATTACCTGCACGCTACCTTATATGAAATAAAGCTGCTATATGTTCCACGCGTATATTTATATAAATTAAAAAAATACCGCGAGATATTAATATATTAACATATTGATATTAAATATTAACATGTTTCGCGAATTGAGTGAAATTGTCACGCTTAAACGTATCGCGAAATGTCCGAGTCGACTGTATGCACACACAAGCGGGGGTTCACAAGAACAAGTGTAGCGTGAACAACGCGACAACGCACAAGCTCAGACTCACAAGCTTGACAGAACCGGCCAATAAGCGGCAAATTAGTGAGAAGATGGCGACATGAAATAATACGACAACGACATTAGCGACATGAAATGCACGCTATTGTCTCCTACACCCAACCCCTGGAACTCACAAGTTCCACGTCCAACACATTCAACATATCCACACTGCAATGTTTTTGCTGAAAATATGTTGTTGCTTTTCGTTATGACTAGAGATTGGAATTATATGTGATCATAAAGAATATTTTCACATAAAGTGTCATTTTTATGCGAAAAAACATAAAATGCCATTTTCACTGAAAAATATTGTCCAAATATATACTAATATAGACTGCGCCTGGAGTTAATGATTGTTAATCATGTTCATTATTGTAGCTACAAAAATCACGGACTTTCGCCACGCAATAGGAAAATGTCGCCTCCCTAAGGGTCCGAAAGGGTCGTTTCCCAATAGAATGTTGCTAACTGCATGCTTAAAGTGCAAATAATCTACAAAACAGTCCAAAAATCAAACATATGAAAATTTAATAACATGTTTTTGGGTTTTACAACATATTTTGGCATTGTTTTCACATAATAAACACATAAAACGCTGAAAATTATCACATAAAATTCCCAACTCTAGTTATGGCATACTAGGGCCGTTACAAAAGTAATGCCAACTATTTTTGACTCCGCCCCAAATAATTGTGGGAAGTTGAAATTTGCACTATATTATGATTTTCCTGTTACCAGCATATGGTAAAAATTTCATTTCTTTATTGCAAATATTCACGACGTTACGTCTTGACAAAAAAAGTTTGTCGTGATGACTCGTCAGAAGCAGAGATGTGTCATTGAATTTCTTCACTATGAAGTGAAACTAGCACTCATTGACGTTCGCCGATGACTGAAGAAACTATATGAAGCAGACACGATGGATAACATCACAGTGAGGAGATGGCTCCGTCGTTTTCATAGCAGTGGAAGTTATGCCAAGAAAGACGGTCCCAAAGACATCACTTTTCCCGCTGATGCTTGTGTCTTCAAGTTCTTCTATGCTGGAGAGTCTGAGTCCGTGTCATCACCGGTAACGGTGCGTGATGTCACCACTACGAGCCATAGCGCAAAAGTCAGTCGATAAAATGCCAGCATTCCAACTAATCTGGAACGACCCTAGTATTTAAAGCACACGAAAACTGGACAAGTTCGCCAAATATCTTTATATGCGAGATATTGAACCGTATAACACAATTTCTAATATTTACAACTTCAGCCATGTTCTGTAGGTTTTCCGACCTTGTTCGGTTTGTGTCCAACCACCCCTCGTACTTCGTCGATACTGTTATGGCTCTAATGATGAATATTAAATATGCCCAGTGGCAGGACATGTTTTCACGCACTGTGTGCACTGTCACACAGCGTGGTAGCACCAGAAACGACCATAAAATGAAGAATAATTGATAGAGCAACCGATGGAACAAATGAACGATCATCTTAGATGTTGATCGATGAGCTGTTGAGCTCCTTCATTCGAGAGCAAGAATGTGCGTCTTCCTCTTAATTACACGTGTGTTTCTAGGCGATAACAATTGGCGATCTGTTAAGAGAGGCAATTGAAGGCACACGGGAAGGAGACAATTGTGTTATCTAGTGGTGTCGGGCTAGTATATATTGCGCTGAAAATGGCTCGCTCATTGTGCTCGAGCACTGTGACTGATAATGGCATGCTGTGGTGACTCACCGGGTACACTAGTGATGGTGATGATGAGCAGCACATTGGAGACGATGATCGACACACCGATGATCAAAATGATCACCGCCTGAGCGATTGATTCTCCGGTAATCACCGACTCTCGACTGCCCGAGCTAATCAGCCATACATCGGCATCGTCAAACGAGGACATCACTCAGTCATATGTGACCACGAACACCATGTGTTATCAATCGATATAAAACAGCCGTTCAAGAGCAGCTCGGGTTGAATCAATGCCACCCAATGCTTCTGTGTTGTGCCAATGAGCGCCGTGCACAAGCTAGGACAACTGCATCACCGTCCAGCTGTACGGACGGCCCGCCGCAATATGTCCTGTCGTCCAGTCGTTTTTCACGTGTGTCCGCACGCTAGCAGGCGCAGTGCCTCTTGCAAACGCGCCGACGACCGGCCGATGAATGCGCGCCACCACGCCACCAGCGCGTCGACGTCGTTTCAATTTGCACAATTTGTTTTGTATTGACCTGTACGGCGGCAGCGGTGGCGGCGGCGGTGGCGGCAACGCCTGTAGAGTGGACAGAGCGGGCCAGCAGCCGCTTACAGCAGGCAAGAACGGTGCGCGCGCAGCTGCACCAACCACGCGCAACAGCCGCGCTGCAGTCTCAGGACGCTCTGCGCGTGCTGCCTGTGAGTTTGTCGGCGTGTGTGTATGCGCACATTCATCAGCTGAATGACTATGCCACACCCAGTGTGTCAGCTAATAAGCACCAACGCGCTGACGCACTGGGACCACGCACTGGCATCATACCACTAAGCAGCCAATTAACCAAAAAATCGTCGAAATTACGCACGAACAAGTGAATTTAATTTGAATTTTCCCATTCATCAGCTCTTCTATTTCGTATGGAATTATGCTGCATAGAGATAGATACGAGCAACAAGATTTTAAGTGATGCTTGTCAGATACAAGTCTAACGGAGACAACAAACTAACCTCTCCCAGTCAACTTTTCAGGGATCGCTCGTGACTACAACACACGCAAACTTCGAGAATCTTTGTCAGGTCACCAGTGGAAAGGTTGTCTATGAACTCAGTATTTAGGTGTATTGAGCGGCTGACAATACCATAGACTTGATAGAAATGAGGGTCTATGTAGTTTGTTATAGTACAGTTATCCTGAGATTGATAGCAACCTGGACCATGAACGGTGTGGAGCGTGTCTTATTCGGATATAATGGGTGAATATGACACCAGGGCGTATAAGAAGCCTAGGAAAGTACACAAATAAGGAGTAGTTATAGATCATATCTACAATAACAACACAAAAGTGACGATAAGAAACATGACTGAATTTGTTTCACAACTCGTGTTTCGGTAGTTATGAACGCGCACATCACAAAGACGACACAGAGAGGGAGGGGGAGAAACACACATGGCGGGAGACCATTGACCAGTGTCTGCTCGTCGTGGATGTACCAATGTAATTATTGCAAGCAGCTGTGCTGAAGCACAATTACAGCAGCAATTAGCGGCTTAATCAAAGAGCGCTGAAACATTGCCGTGGAGCGGTATTGCACGCATGTGCACCCGCTCCGTCAAGTTATTTGCCGATGGAGTGCAGGGTCGTTCAGTGTCAGTTCACAACATTGACACCCACGACGATCTTAACCCTTCGATGGTCACCTGGGTTTTCCAGAGTTAGTCAACTGGGATACATTACAAAGTCACTTTATTATGATGTGCAATATACTCATACCGCCGGTTCAATATATATCTACGATCTTTGTTGAACAGGTTGAATCATTTGAGCTTGTTGACAATGGCAGAGAATCTTGTCTGTCGACTTCACGTGCACGCTATATTATTTTAGAGACCGTAATTGCGGTCTAGTTGGTTAGATTTCTGGTGTTCTATGATCAAATGTCGTCCTCGCATACGACACGCATGTTGTTCAAGCGATCCATCGGCCGTGGAGTACGCTATTATTGTCAACTTAACTATACATGTGACGATTGCTTGATAACAATTAGCCGACAAAGTCTGTGCCCAGATTTCAGTGTCGAGAGACTGAAGTGAATCTGAAAGTCTGGATGCGACCGGCTCGCAGCAGCAGCACATGTGTTCACTAGCACATGTATCATGCGACCGCCGGCATGTGTTACAAAGTCATCCAATCAAGGAATATGTTGGCAAACGCCTGATTTGTACGCCATTTAGCTACGTTTCGTGATCGTCAGGGAGCAATTCTAACTGGTTATCAGGTGTCAGGATATAAAGTTATCAGGTGTGACCTCCGACAAGGTGGTCTAGTCACGTGCTTCACGCAAAAGTTCAACAGATATTGGAAAGCATGCTTAGAATGCAGACTACACCCAATCTCTCTGAATACAGCTCGCTAAAAACGTCGCGACCAACTTTTCTCATTAACTGGCCGATTTATCCCGCTGAACTATGGTCGCCAAACAACACGATAAAACAACAGTAAATTGGGTCTTGGCAACATATCGAGTAGCCCGAGTGAGACTGGTGTGCGAAGCGTGTGATAGTCTGCACCCATCCCCACATACACACAACAGGTCAGGTCAGCAACGTGTTAGAACACTTGAAGAACGTATGATCACAAATGCCTGCTACACGCTTGCACATGCTACCAGCAACAAACAGGGCACAAGTAACGAACAGATGGCTCGTGCATCAATGATGCACATCATAGGCATCGCTCTACCAAACAATCTCCACGAAGTGAGACGCGTATTGCAATACAGACGCTATACACATTGCGTACCAACATGAACACACAAACACATCAAAACAAGCGCAACATCAAAACGCCAATAGTCATTGGAACACTGCAATAATCACAAGCAACTCACATAAAGAATGTGTCAAATTCAACATCAAACTAGCATTTAACAAGCGTATCACAACGACTACGTCACTGCCGATAAATACCTAGACTAGAAAAGTGTTTCTCAACCTCGCTCACGAGACCACGCACCTTACACTCGGAAAAAACGGGCCCGTGTCGAAACAATATTGTTTTAACATAATTATGGGTAAAACAGGAAAGATATGCTGCTAAAAATAATTGAAACTGTCACTGAAATGTGCTACACAATCAAACATTCTGCATGCATTTGAACATAGATAAATGTGACCCAATGCACCGGAATAGCACGAGGAACACGTGCACACAACATCTATGTCAGTTTCCAGTTGTTTCATGGCGTCAATCATATCAGCTTTCATTATCAGCTCTTATTGCTGCTGGATCTGTGACAATATGCGACCCAATGGAAAATAAGTGGAATCATGCTATGAATCATGAAACATTGGGCCCCGTAACGGTTGAGTTAATACAGTTCTGATTGGTCGCAGGAACATTATACGACAACGTGGACACTGACACACCAACATTGTGTAAACAAATAGTGCTTGTGGGAAACAAGACTTCGGGATTTTGTACGCCAATAAATTCAACATGAAGGAGGAGCCCAACAAGAAAGTCACGGACTCTGAACGGTAGAGTAGCGCTGAATTAGAACATGGCTAGCATAACAGTTGTGTAGCATTCACGAGTTCATCAGTGTGTGTGTGTGTGTGGACGAAGGCGTGCACACATGCACGAAGCAACCATAAAGATGCAAGATAAAGCACACAAACATTAAGTAGGAAGAACTACACGCACCGTACTGTACAAGCTCTCTCTCACACACACACACACACACACACACACACACACACACACACACACACACACACACACACACACACATATGCTGACACAAGTACACGCACGCACGCTGTAATCCTATAATGCGGCGCAGAGACCAGATGATGATTTATTTGCGCTGACGTATTTCGCCTTTGGCCGAATTTCTGCAAACACATCACAGAGAGAGAGAGAGATAGAGATAGAGACAGTGTTAGATAGCACAAGCAGACGCTTCAAAGAACACATAACTTGTGACCAACATGAACACGCATGCACCTTCGTGTTGGACACACACAGACACACACACGTGTGGTGACACACACTGACGCACACATGCATACTGTCACACTGATACACGTATATCGAGACACACACACATATACATACTGTCAAACTGTCACACACACACATGTATATGTATGACACAAGTACGAATACACACTGACACATACAGTGACGTACTTGTCGTCGCCGGATGCGGCAGAACTGGTGGAGTGTCGGTCGCAGCCGTATATGATGGCTGCCAGAAGCAGAGCCTCGATCACAATACCAGCCAGCGGCCAGACACAGGCGTAGCGCGCCCGCACGCGCACCATCACGCACTGGCGCGCCGTGTTGGCCGCGTTGCTGGCCAGACAGCAGTAGAGACCGCGATCGCCCGTGTCTCGCTGCACCATCGCCACGCTCAACACGGCATCAGGCACCACCACGTCAGCACCCGTCCACGAGGACAACATCACGCGCTCACTGGCGTTATGCACCGCCGTCTCCACATTCTCTCCGTCTGCACGCACACACACACACACAGATCTCATGATACCAGATGAGAGGCGAAGATCAGTCAGCAGGGAGAACCGCGAGCTCAATGGTACAGGCATACAGGCCTTCTCAAGGCAACCTGCCATGCTTGATGTGACATAATTCACTGTGACAGAACAATATCGGGCACACCATGCAGTGAAGCGGCTGATAATTCAGTATTGATGGATGCAAGCATTGCTGACACGCGACCATGTATCATCTGATCTCGACGAATCAGCAATTGAGACACTCAGCGAACCGTGACTGAAGAAGATTGCAATATAAACATGACGGAGAAAGACGAGAACAATAAGAAAGGCCAACAAAAAAGAACGAATGAGATCAAATGACGTGGACGAGAGGATAGGCGACGGAAAGACGGCAAATTGTGCAAAGATCACGAGCAGAAATGCAATAACGTCTGGCAGCGACACAACGCAGATGACTGGTGCAAGAGCATGTGAGACAGACAGACAGAGTAGCTCACACAGTAATCAACAGCCACACGCACCGAGTAAATTTCACACTCGCTACACACGCGAAAACTATAGCAAGCAAAAAGAGAGAGAGAGGCATGATGAACATGGTCGACTGTAAAACTTGGCACCCAACAAGCACATACAACACGCGCGCAATTTAACCAGTTTATGAAGCGAAAAATTAACAATAACTCACAAGTTTCAAGCAGACAATAACAAATTTCTCACTGAAGGAACAAAACAGGGAGACATTCTCAAAACCATGTGCCTGATCTGCTGAGGTCAACCGACAAGCTAGCCTATCACACCAAAATTTCTTAATTTCATCAAAATACATATTTTAAAATATTCCCTCTTTCATGCACAATTCCTTCAGTTTTGCAATAACAATGCTTTCAGCTAAAAACTCTTCACATATGTTACAAACGAACAATTCAAATCAAGTATGACAGCTGTCACAACGAAACAGAACACTTTCACACATTATTTCATGTTCATACAATAAAACGCTGCACGATCAAATTCAATACGAAAAAACCAGCCCACACTTCCGACTCGCTTTTAACACCGCCATGTGTTAGATGTGTTTGTGTGCGCCCGAATTTCTCATTCCTAGCCACATTTTTGTTCGCGGTTAAATCCGTATGTTCTGCCGCGCTCCACTGCTGACAAACTTACTGCCTGGCGCCAGACTGTTTCGCACGGATTTCTTGTACATTGTTGGATTCATGGCGTAGATCCTGGGGGGCGAGGGGGGTATATTCCGCCCGACAACTTGGCTGGGGGTGTGAATATGCAATTATACCCCCCGATAAATCTATTGAGTTAAGTCCATTGGATATACTATCATCAAAATCAGCATAGCAAAAAATATATACACGAAAATGTGCAAAATGATAAATATGTAACAATTTATATTTTACGCAATATACTTTTGTAGCTTTAGCTGGTGCGCGTGTGTATGTGTGTGCAGAGCCGTAGCAACCGCCCCCCGTACCCCCCGGCCGGGGGGCCCCGAATGTTGAGGGGCCCCCTTGCATCACGTATTATGTGATTATGTCTAATAAATACATTCATTATTTGGTGATTTATTTATAATGGGGGCCCCAAGGGCTGCCTTAGGGGGGGGGGGCATAAGTCCTCGCAACGGCTCTGTGTGTGTGTGTACATTGTAAAGTGTATTATCAGCTTGTATACCTGCTTGTTCATCAGAACATTTGCGCACAGCAATGAGATGTACGTAAGTGCGTGTTGGTGTGTTCTGTGTGTTGTAGTGTGTATTTCGCTAATCGATGCTTGTATGGTTTTGTTCACTTGATTGTCATTCGTGTGTCTGTGCTGAAGAGACTGAGCAATTATACTCCGCGCCAATGTTAGCATTTTCAGTCGCTACAATTTTCATTGAGGTATGTGTGTGTGTGTGTTGTAATTGAATTGGCCGAAAATAGGTGAGGATATCATGTAATTAACCAACAGAGGATGATGACTGCCATCCCGCCTAACCGTCGACGCAAATCTACGTCCTGGTTTAATTAGACAGTTGAATATTAATATCATATGGTGCTCACCTCATGATCGCGCTGTGTTAGTGGGTGTCATTGAGTCAGTACGCGTGTATCAATGCATATCAGTATGTGAGTGTTAGTGGGTGTCATTGAGTTGATGAAACCTTTTGTCCAGGAGACTCGTGGCGTTGGTTTGCCGTACACAGCGCACGTTACCAGCAGGTCTTCAGCCTCTATCACATCGATCGACCTGACGTTGATACGTGCCGATGCATTCGCTGCCACCACCACGACACACACAGACAGACAGAAACGGTGAGAACGAGATAATACACAAACACAAGGCTGCAAACAAGCGAGAACGAGTTACACATGGACGCGTGTTGTATCAATTCTAGTATAAAAGCGGCCCCGGTCACAATGCAACTATGCTGGTCAGATGGTAGCCTAGTGGTGGAGACTGGCTGGCACTCACTGACTACGCTGATCACTCGCTCGACGGGCGTCGTGCCAGCACTGCCCACTGTCAGTGAACACGTGTAATTGCCGGCGTCCTGCTCGCTCGCTGGCTCGATTATCACGCGACCAGACTCCACCTGCACGCGCTGCGAGTTGGACAAGGCAGTGCGCTGCTGCAGTGCCTCGCCCGTCTTGAACCTGCCCCCCCACATATCAGCACACAGAACGCTATAACGAGCCACGTATCGAGTGTGTTCGAGGATGTGGGCAAAATTCACATGACCACGAAGCTGATAAGACAGAGACTAATAAGAGTGTCGGCAAGTGAGACAATCGTGCAGGAAAATACCATTGAGCGGCAATGAGAGCCGAGCCGTCGGTGATATTACAGTCGAGCACGAGAGCACGAGAACCGCTGATCACCACCACTCCGCCCTCGCCTGATGACCGAATCATGTCGGCTGCACACGCGCATACAAACACATCCAATCAGAGCACAACACAAGACACCACTTGAATTAAGTGAGACGTCGCTGGTACGACACACAACATGAACTAGCAATTACACACACACACACACACACACACACACACAAGTGCAGCCAATTCACATTGTGCCGAACAAAAAACACAAAGACAAATAGAAAAAAATCGAAGTCAAACACAATCGAGCACGCGACAGCTAAAACGCATCATCATTCAATCATGCACAATAAATGACAACATACGATACACGCACGACATATCACAGTATGATATTAATGTGGAAATTCACGCCGACCACACACTGTTCTAAATCGGTCATGAAATCAACAAAAAGACCGATCACTGTTTCATTGCGCACCATATAGTGACACCCACACAACCCAGTTATCCATGATAAACTAATCACACACACACACACCAGGTAGTCATTATGAATGGCTTGCGTGAAACAGTTAGCAATGAATGAAGGTGAGTCGTGCGTGTGAGTTTACAAACACACACAACACATGTCAATGAAGACAAAAACCAGTGAAGCTGGTGCGATACAACGTCCATGTTAGCATGCATACGCACACGTTGAAATCAGGTATCACACTCGACAATGAAGGGCTTGTTAAGAGGCGACGAGACAGTTAGATGTTGCGTTCTCGGACGGTGCGGGATGACGAGCAGGTACAGGAACAAGACGATGACGCGACAACACGCAAACAAGCAGCAGTCTCACCACTGCGCACGTGCACCAAGAACGAGTTGTCGACGAACGAGGTGCATCGATACTGGCCGGCGTGGCGACTGGAGGCTGCCTCGACCGTCAAGTGACTGATCCAGCCTCCAGAATGACTCAGCTTGTGGGTGCGCACCGAGAAGCCGCCGTCGTCGTCATCGCTACTGCTGCCACTGCTGTTGATCGAGGAGTGCGAGGCGGCAGGGTCACGCACAATCACTGGCTGGTCGTTGAGGTGCCATTTGACCGAGTCGAACGGACCGACGCGACACACCACCGACACCGACTCCCCGAGCTGCACGAGCGCAGGACCCGAGCCAGAGTAGTCGGCCGTGTCACTGCTAGCTGCGCGTGTGCCCCACATAACCACAACAGCACGTGCAAACACGACTTCCACCGCTACCAGTGAGCCGAACACAGCAGTTATGACCAATAAAACACGACAAAATGTAAGATAAGAGCCTTGAGAAACAAATATTGATTGGGACAATCGGACTGACCTTTCACCACCAGACCGATGGACAACAGCGTCATAATCAGCATGATTGATCTGCCAAAACAGTTAATTATCAGCCGACACAATGACAAACAACACAATAACAATGATGTCCCATCAATGTTGAGATTATATGGTGCGCCGCACTGTGTGCCCATCTACAGTGGTGACTCCCGGTAAGCCCATGTCCATCAAGCAGGTGTTCATGAACTAACCGGGAATAGGATTAGGATCAGGAATTGGATAGGCGGGAATAGGATTCGAACCGCCAACCTCTGGCACAAGAATTCGGCGCCTTAGCCACTGAGCCACTCAGGAACAACCCTCGGATAGCTCAAACGGTGTTTATGACCAACCGGAGCCGGGACTCGAACAAGGAAGCCCTGGGAGACAATTCAGTTTCTAAGCCACTGAGAAAAACGGGAGCATGTCAAGCGCCCTAGTCGTGACTAATGCGATGACAACTCGGAAAAAATCAACGCAACACCTGGATCCTCTCCAGGATACTGAACACATGAAAAAACAAAATGACAAAAAGAAAGACACACTCAAACGCGACTGAGCGCACAAAGAACTGCTTAAATCGTGTTACAATAACCCGTAGTAGCGTTGGCGTGGAGCCAGGTGAAGTATCGATAAATTACTAAATATCTAACCTAACGCATGTGCTTCAAAAGCGACGTTTTTGCATCGTGTGTGTGTGTGTGTGTGTTTGTAGTGGTCGTGTTTTGCGGTAGATTCGTGCGTCCTGGTATACGGCATATATTTCACATTATTTCAGTGCCAAGTTGTTCTTTTTCTACTACCGGTGAATGACATTACCCGCTTTTCTTCTGTTGTGTTCTCTGTGTCAGCACGTATGAGTTTTCTGTGCTTGTAGCTTTCGGGTTGACACCTGTTAGCGACATTGATTGGGGAGGATGTATTGAATATCATAAATTATGCTACTGCATTAAATGAGATAAATTTAGGAATTTAACTAATTATTATAATCTGGTCAACAGTCGCTACATGGTTTTGTAACGCTTTTTGCTTTATATATGTCATGTTTTATTTCATAACCCGGACGAAGACAATTTCATAGAATTTGTTTGGTCGAATTCTGTAATCCCACGGCCTCTGTCCACCCAGCAGTAAATGATACCAGATATCAGTCATGTATTCTCGTGAGGTGACCCTCTAATACGTGTTCCATCCTTGTGGCGCCATAGCGTGGAGAGTGTCGGTTCTGCGGTGGCAGCGAGCTGCACGGGACACACCTGTTTGTGTTTATAAGCTTCGACTTATTCCCGTGTAGCAACTATCACTTGAGATCTTGAACCTTTAACATTGTTTTGTGTGTAGAAATGTTTTTCTGCTTGATTTATTTTAGACTGCAAACTCGTGCTACATGTTTATTCATTTGTTTAATATGGCAAGCCTGTTTTTCAGATTCATTTTCAAGTTGCTGAATTCAATCAAGATGTCTATTCTGGAGAAAATAGCCGATATTGAAAATGAGGTATGTCTGAATGTCTCGATACGAAATGTTTCGTGTGTGATCTCTATTTTAGCAGCATGTCAGATTTGGCATGTCATGCAGTCTTTTAATATGTTTGTTGATTATTCTTACAATACATGCGTAATTTATCAACGTATACACGCTTTTGCCAACGTATCAGCTTGAACAGTAGCAATATATTGCAGAACAGTATGCTCTGCAATGTCACCGTTCTCGGGCATTAACTGCTGGCTTGTTTGACAGATGGCGCGCACGCAGAAAAACAAGGCCACGAGCGGACATCTGGGCCTGCTCAAGGCCAAATTGGCCAAACTGAAGCGCGAGCTGATCACGCCCAAGTCGGGTGGAGGAGGCACCGGCGAGGGCTTCGATGTCAGCAAGACTGGCGACGCTCGTGTGGGCTTTGTCGGTGAGTGTTCGATGATATCCTCTGCTCAACAGCATCAGTGTGCAGACAAGCTGCTCTCTGGTCGATATGTAGTGGATGTATAGGGAATGTGTGGTGGATGTGTGAATGTACAGTGAATGTCTGGTGGATGTCTGGTGGATTTATAGTGAATGTCTGGTGGATGTATAGTGAATGTCTGGTGAATTTATAGGGAATGTCTGGTGGATTTATAGTGAATATCTGGTGGATGTACAGTGAATATATGTGGATGTGTGGATGTAGCTTTGTTTTGTATTCCACTGTTGTTCATTGTCATATCGGTCTAGGTACTGAGCGTCAGTGTGGCACAAGTTTTCCCACTCATCAACTTTTGTGTGTTGTTCGTCATTGACACATGCTCTGTGAACATTGGTAAAACTAGAGAAATATTTATGCTTGATTTTTCCCCACACAAATGTGTTTTGTGTGAAAATTTTCTGTTTACACAGTGTTTGTGTTCAATGCTGGAACGTCTATTGTTTTTTCAGTTTTGTGTGTCTATCAAGCAGAAATGACACGTATATGAGAGTTTGATTAGCTTGATGTGTATGTGTGAGGGTGGTTGATTTGGTGTTGTTGATGGCAGGGTTTCCGTCAGTGGGTAAATCGACTCTTCTGAGCAACCTGGCAGGGGTTCACTCCGAAGTGGCGGCGTACGAATTCACCACTCTCACCACTGTGCCTGGCTGTATCAAGTACAAGGGCGGCAAAATTCAGGCATGTTCTGTGCTATCGGCTTAATCGGCTGCTTGCGGTGCTAGCGTGTGCATTCACTTTTATGTGCGACGAAATGTTCCGGGTATATTCGCGTTGCGTGCTAATTGTTGCCTTGTAATGTTGACGACGGTGTCTTTTTCTGGTGTATTGCTGGCAAGTGCTACAGCTGTGCTGGTGGTGTTTGGTGTGATGACAGCTGCTCGACCTGCCTGGTATCATCGAGGGAGCCAAGGACGGCAAGGGCCGCGGCCGACAGGTGATCGCCGTGGCACGCACGTGCTCGCTCATATTCATTGTGCTCGATGTGCTCAAACCGCTGCAACACAAGCGCATCATCGAGAAAGAGCTGGAAGGATTCGGCATTCGTCTCAATAAACATCCGCCCAATATTGTGTATCGGCGCAAGGACAAGGGAGGCATCAACTTCCAGGCTATGGTAAACTCACACTCGCATGCATAAATACGTACAAACACACTCACACTCGCATACACTCATACATACCCACACACACACACACACACACACACACACAATCACACAATGGAGGTCCGATGCAGCCTGTACGTAAGCTAATAGCGAACCGAGGAAACTCAACAAACACCCACACACACACAGTCACATACACAGTCACATACACTCATACATACACACAGTCACACACACTCATACATACACACAGTCACACACACTCATACATACACACACACTCATACATACACACACACTCATACATACACACACACTCTTACACACACAAGGTATAAATATACTTATTAAAAAGAGGGAGGAACTCAAAGAAAAGTGACATTTTTATAGACTAAAGCCGTGGTCACATGAGGCCCATCGTTGGCTTGGTCAACAATTGTCCCGAAAAACGAAGTTGAACATGTTCAACTTTTCAAGCCAATTGGCTTGCATTTCAGCCGCTTGTCTCAAGAGGGCGCTTCGTTGCCGTGCAGTGAACGCGCACTGTCACGCTGAAAATGATAGAATTCTCGCGCAAGACAAATATTAGATCCTCCGTTTTTCACCACATGGCACTGAAGCAATGCGTGAAGCGAATTCAACTCAACTTGAGAGCCTGTTATGTGTTGTATGTTTTTGTGTTCATTTTATTGTGATAATTTCATCATGATGAGGTGGAGTCTGTAATATAATATTTGTATAATTTATTTTAGTGTTTGATACATTACTAGATTTAATTTTTATATATAGGTAAAATATATAAAAGCTGTAGAATACGTTTAACATATGTATATTATACGATCAGAATATATTTATGATCTGTACATTCAAGAATACACCTGGATTAAATCAAAATTCAAATGGTATAGTCAGGAGAGCGAAATAAACCACACCGACGTACTCTGCACCACATCTATTGGCTTGGACAATTACTGGCCTCGTGTGACCACTTGCAAGCCAACGATTGTCCGCTGCAAGCCAACAGGCTTAATGGTTCTATAAATGAAAATAGGTTATTTCTGGCAAAGATTTGTGTTTTTGTAAGTGTGTACACCTGTACTAGCGTGTACACCTGTACTAGCGTGTACACCTGTACTAGCGTGTACACCTGTACTAGCGTGTACACCTGTACTAGCGTGTACACCTGTACTAGCGTGTACACCTGTACTAGCGCGTGTGTACTTTCGCAGGTTGCTCAGTCTGAGTTGGACGGAGATGTGGTCAAGTCGGTGTTGGGAGAGTATAAAATTCACAACGCTGATGTTACGTTGCGATGCGACGCTTCTGTCGATGACTTGATCGATGTTGTCGAGGGAAATCGCGTCTACACGCCCTGCATTTACCTGCTCAACAAGATCGGTGTGTACTGCACACACACACACACACACACACGCCTGCACGTGCTACGCTTTTACATGCAATGCTTGTTGATATTTGTGTTCGGTTGTGCTGCGACTGTTACGTCATCTGAGCTCGGTCGATTTGACGTCAACTATTGATGTGGCGTGTGCTTTGTTTTGCTCTCAGATCAGATCAGCATTGAAGAACTGGACATTATTTACAAGGTGCCTCATTGTGTTCCCATATCTGCTCATCACCGCTGGAACTTCGATGATCTTCTCGAGAAACTCTGGGACTACCTGCAACTAGTGAGAATGTGAGTGTGTGTGTGCGTGTGTGTGAGTGTGTGTGTATGAGTGTGTGTGTGTGTGTGTGTGTTATTGGTGCGGGGGCAGTTAATTGCAATGTATCTGCGACATGTTGACTTGTTGCTTGCAACGATATGATCACTGAAGCTGGTGATTGATGAGACACGATATTGTGTTTGATGATGCAGCTACACCAAGCCCAAGGGTCAGCTGCCTGACTATGAGAACCCGGTGGTTCTGAGCAGTCAGAGACTTACCATCGAGGACTTCTGCAACAAACTGCACCGCTCAATCATCAAGGAGTTCAAATAGTGGGTACATTTTGTCAGTCTATTGTTATGAGTGAGTTATGAGTGAGTTATGAGTGTCTGCAGTTGTCAGGTGAAGACACCAGTGACCGCCAATGTGTGTGTGTGTGTGTGTGTGTGTGTTACAGTGCACTGGTGTGGGGTGAGTCTGTGAAACATCAACCACAGAAAGTTGGCAAAGACCACTTGTTGTGTGATGAAGACGTTGTTCAGGTGGTGAAGAAAGTGTAATTGTTATTGCGGTCGGCTTACATTCTGACGTTGATCGGTGAGTTTTATCGAAACAAAACATGTTTCCATTGTTCCAGCATGTTCAGCAGTATCATATCAGTCGCTCGTTCTACTTGTTCTTCCAGTCAGTCGCCTCCACCAGGACCAGCATTGCTCTCTTGAACTGTGTATTGCATAGCAAGAGAGCACAACGGCGGTGTATCCACATCTCAAGCAGGTTTTCCTATTGCAAATTGACATGACACTCAACACCGCTGGTTGCTGTTGAACAGTAAAACAGTGTTATTATTGGTGGCAGTGAATTGAATCCTGTGCCCTGATATCGTGCTCTTGTAATGTGGCAGTGTCTGTGGTCAAATACAACACGTGCTTTGATCTCACATGTACCCGCTGGCTGCCGTGAGGCTCGCCCACTGAAAGTAGTCACATGTTGTTGATCGCTGCCACACAACACCACAAACAAACAGCCACTAGCAACCGTTTATTTGCAGCAAATCGTTCAATTACGCACAAACACCACGCCAATTTGATACGCATGCTTTCAACACGTTTGTCAGTCGAGCGACAGCGCTGGTGTAATAACTAGGGCGTGTTGGTTTGTGAAATTCCGTTAGACGGTATTGAGGGATGGGCGATGATGGGCAATTTGTACATTAGCAGCGAGAAAGCAGTGTAGCGCTGCATTCACAAAACCACCGTGTTTATCTGCTCCAGCGACTGTGTAGACACATCACTCTCACTGAGAACACTCGCGCTCACAGCACGCGCCAGTTCAGTGTTTGCTGGTGGTTCGTCGCAGTTTGGTGGGCCGATGGCTCCTCGCGCCGCCTCCTGCGCCGCCAGACTCGCCGTCGCTGAACTTCCTCTTGCCTCGTCGACTGCAGCATGGCACACTGGCCGACTGGCGCGCCTCGGTCGCCTCAGTGTCCGTACTGACCCCGTCCGTGTCGGTGCTGGCGGCGGCGGCGGCGGTCGAGTTGCCTGCCATGCTGGCCACACTCGTGCAACGCTGCGAACAAGTGTCCCGCCACTGACTCAACTGGCGCCGACACTCAGACAAATCCTCACACACACACACACACACACACAAGCTGATTATACTGCGTCTCTCCAAGTACGAGAGGCTTGTCAAACAAACTTGACATTCATTTGACATTCAAACAGACAAACGTGAAACTTGATTATCACGTTGTGTTTAGTGTGAGGTGTGCGCGTTGTCATGGTGATAATGCACGTGCAACACCTGCAGAACGGTGCTGAACTTGAGTGATGTCTCGTCGAGTTTGGTGTCGTGTTCCTCGATCCTGGCGGCGTACTCGACGATGACGCGAGATTGCTGCTGACAGCGCTGACGATGACTGCGCAATTCTCGTCGCAACATCGCCATCTGCATGCTATTCCTGACTCACACACACACACACAAGCACGTCGGTGTTAACACTGCAGCACTGAGAACTACACGTACATTATGACGTCTGGTGAGACGCGCTCTTCAAACGCTTGTCGAGGAATAGCGCGATATTTTGTCATCTGCAAGACGAGATGTCCAGTCTGACAGTGACGATGCAGGTGGCGTGCATGTGCGACACACTCACTTCTTGACAGACTTGTTCAGCTTGGCCAGTTTGTTGTTGACGGCCGCCAGTTGATTGTAGGACAGTTCGCCGCCCTCGTTCCAGTCGAGAAGCAGGTCCGAGTCCTCGGCCACACTGCTGTCAACCACCGACGAGGCGCACGTTGACCCGGGACCAGGCGATCCTGCGCACCTCACACACACACACACACACACAGTGAGACAGCAAGCGCAAACACACAGTGCAGACAGCAAGCGCAAACACACAGTGAGACAGGACAGTGCGCGTGCAGCTAGTGAGTGGAGCGACCTGTGCAGATGGTGGAATCAGGGCCAGTAGCACCGGCTGTTGATCTTTGGTAGAGCAGCGAGGAGCGCAGTCCAGCGTCCAGTCGCTCCCTGAAGTACTCCATGGCCATGGTGGACAGGTCGCACAGCTCGTCGGTGAGTCGCTCGCCAACGCTGGAGTGCGTGCATGCCATGCGTGACACACGCACCACCTCGTCCAGAATCTGTCGTGAATGTCATGTCATGAATGTGTCGTGGCACACACCAACACGTACTGAACACTGCACCGACCAACAATACGATAAACTGATGCATTAGAGAGCATAATACATGACACGTGATGTTATATCCACGGCACCTCTCCGGGAAAGAAGCAGATGAACTTGCGCTCCATGTGCTTGCCGAACGTCATCTGCAACAGGTCGAAGCGCATGTTGATCGTCTCGATAATGTCGCACTGATTGGCCAGAGGATGTTTCCTGCGAAGCGACTCCCTTCTTGGCATCTAACACGCACAAACACGCGGCTCTTCATCATGTATCAACTCGAAAACAATCCAGTCCAGTAACGATGATTGAGGGCATTGCCACCGCATTAAGTTCATCCACCAAAATTGATGTTTGTGAGAGAAACAGCATGGAAGTGGTCGTGATTCACAGCACTCGGGAAAGTGCGTCAGTGTGCGGGAAATGGAGGTTCACCTGCGACCGCATTGACTGCAACAGCTGGAAGTTTTCACTCTGCAGGCTGTAAAACGACTTTGTCAGCAGATTCGACGCGACGCTATCCAACTTTTTACAAACCTGCGCGCGAAAAAGCACCCGAACATTTTTCAACACTAGGCACCACCAAATATACTGAAATATACTAAACTAGCGGCTTGGAATCACGAAAGATGCTCACACACAAGAGCAATTGGCTATCATGAGTTGTGCAGTTATACGTGTTCACAACGACTCAATAACAACTTGAAGATAGAAGGGTACACAAGCAAGTACAAGCGAGCGAGAGTCTGTGTTGTAACACTAACACTGCGGGCATGCGACACCTCCTTGTACGACAGGTACGACATGATTCTCTCGACCAATTCAACGGGGAGATCGAGAATATGCAGAGAGGGGCGGCTGGATGATGAGGTTGCCGAAGGCCCCGGTGCTGATGCATCGTGGCAGGAGCTGGGGTTGGTGCGACCAAGGGGACACGCACCTCCCGAGTGAGACAACCGGGTCAGCACCATGACAGCACACTGCAATCACGTGCCAACACCGCACACACACACACAGTTAAATCCAATGTCACCATACGCACGGGTGAATATCCTGCTAAACCATGTGCCCACACAAAATTGCTTACGTGTGCACCAACACAATTATCACATGCCAAAACGAGTATTCGTAGGTTTACGCTGGCAGAAATTGCAACTCCACAGCGCGAGAAGTATACGGCGTTCACCAAACCGGAACTTGGTGGAATTAAACCGCCTAGCGACCGCAGCGCATCACAATAATAACACCTCAGTCACACCAGCATTAAAACATTAAAAACGCCATTTATAAACCGTTACCATTACATAACACAGTAAATGTACACTCACAATTATGGACAAATTCTGCGTCGTAAATGAAGCCTCTCAATGTATGATTTTATAATAATCCTCCTATGAATGAGTAATAACAGAATGTACACCGCGATATAAGAACCTTTGCTTAGTCACTATAAGCACACAATGGGCACCTTTGCTCCAGTGCAGCACTTCGCGATATCAATATATACTCAAGTTGTACCACCGACCTTCTCACAGCTTCAACTCGAAAATGGCTCAACATCAATTGTTAGATGTTATTGATCAATAGCAATAAGATTATACGCGACGCCTCAGAGCATCAACGCAGCAGCTTGGCATTCCAGTTTGTGGCTATCTTCAGGTCCATGGTGCGATGAGAAACGCACGTATTAAAAACCAGATTGTAAAATTCAATGTTAACTCATGTTTGGAGAGTGTTGGTTTTTCAAACTATGTCATGATGTATATTTTGAACGTCTTGATTCTCGTATAATGCAAGTACTTGTGGTGAACACTGCGCATTGCAGACTGGCATGTGGAAGATTCTGTTCTTCATTTTTGATAACAGTATTATGTTTTACTTCAAGTTGATTTGACAGACTTTTTACTCGTCTCAGTAAATGCATGTTTCTGCGTTGCTCTTAATCATTTTGTTTGGTATTGTGGGTCATGATGAAAAACACAGGAATTCTTCAATTATCAATAATTTAAGAAATTAAGTTTTTCTGTACAATCTACAAATTATTGATAGGAGGCAAACTTATACGTGCGCTTGTGTGTGAGTGTAAGCTCAACCAGTGCCTTCTGTTAGCGCCTGATTCCGTTTATACCGTTTAGCTGCCGCGCGCCCGTGTATGACAGGCGCTATAACAAATACACTGAACTGAACTGAACTGAACTGAACTGATTCGGGTGTCAAAAGTGGCATCGACAATACACGGCTAGTGTTCCTAGCGTATTTGCGTTCGCCACAGTGGTGACCTCGAACGTCTCCTGGCCCCCCGGGAATTTTTATCTGAGCACGAGCTTGACTAAAAAATTGGAGCTCAACATCTGATCATCGGGCATCATCACAGCTTGTTCATGCTTATATATGTTCGCTTAATCAGGGTCAGTGCATTATCATTGTATTGTATCACCACTAAAAACTCACACAGAAATTTCACACACACAGATACTATGCCGGGCTGTTGGAAGCTTGAAAGGTTATTAGCCCAACTGTCATACTGTCTCATGCAGCAGAGCAATAATCGACCACAAAACTAATTCAATGGCATGTGCTGGCTTCACGCTTTATGTTTTTCATCAGTAACATGATAAGCAATTTCTGAAGAATCGAATAATAAGTAGTTGAAAGTTGGTGAACCAGAACTAGTGTTTGACGAACTTGTTATGTGTAGACTGCAAAGATGAACGCGTGCATTGACGTTCATTTATATACATCATTTGCTCATTAAGTCATTGTGTTTACGTTTAGCTGTTAATAGATTTTTGTTCGTCTGTGTGCAGTGTTGCTTGGTCACTGTTTGTCACTCGATTTGCGCTTGTCATCTCTGTTAGATCTAGCGTAACCAGAGATAATTTGGGCTATATCCTGGAAATATCGGCGGAGCTGAAGTATGGCGTTCATAATGGCACCTAAAGATAATATTCTCGCCGCAACAACAGCTGACCGATCAAGTGAAATGCGTTTTCAAAATCAATCAGCAAGTAGTACAATCAGTAGTACACCTGACATTGCTGGAATTTCCTACAGTTGGCTGTCAGATGCTTGTGTACTATTGACACTGACACCGCTCATATAATACTACTATACTATAATATATACTATACTATACTATAATACTTTCCACTGAATGACTGATCAACGAACCAGGTTAGTGAAAGGTTTCCCAGTCAGTTTTTCATCCAGCGTACTGTTGAATCAATCTTGGTCAAGCTTTGTTCAATCTAATATCAGCATTGACTCGCGCAGCGAAACGAGAAAACCGCTCAGTTTATATTGCCCAGGTCTATTAGACAAAACTGCAGTGTAAAGTGGCAGATAATCTAGCGTTATCCAGCAATGATCTGTACGAATTTAATAGTTATATTCAACACTGCTTGCGTTGAATATAACGTGGCACGCGTACAGTAACTCAGGTCTGCACAAAGAACAACCATGAGCTAAACAAGATAAACATATCACTCATCCACCCAACTAGTGAATCAAAGGTGATGCAATAACACCAATTTAAGCAGTTAGAGAGTGCGCTCGCCCGCAATATCATGGCGAACCAAGACACAATGATGCCAATCTCCAGCAGGGTAGAGCTAAATTATCATACAATACAGAGTTAAATGATATAATATCGGCAATCGATTTGCGCTTGAGAGATGCGATTGCGTAGCAGAAAGAACACTGAGTTCATTGGAAACGACTCAGTTCGTGCCAGTTGCCAGGTGGTCAGTTCGTCACTTTGGTATTTCTAGCTCGTCGTAATAGTCGACATGTTGACCAGAAGTGTAGCATCGTGAATCAAGTATGTCAAACATGCGTGCCGCCGATTGTTCACAAGATAAGAAGCCGTTTTGTCTGCCACGAATGAACGTCTGTCTCAGCTCGGCATCGTGCGAGTTCTCGGCAACCAGCAGCGTCATGTCGGTGACGAGCGGTCCCGGCGCGTAACTCAGCACGTGCAGTCGGCAGTGCGGCTCGTGTGTCGTCTTGTGCTCGGCGGCCAGCACGGCGAAGAAGGCGTCGCGGGCCGCCTTCACGCTGCAGTAGACGCTCATCGAGACGAACGGTTGCAAGGCGGTCAACGAGCTGATATTCAGCACGAGCAGCTCACCACTCACTCGCGCGTGAAACTCACTGATAAAAGCCGCATTCAGTACAAAGGCGGACGTGACGTTGAGCTGGAAGTAATGTGCAAGAGAGGCTATGTTGTCGTGTTGGTCGGCCCTCAGTGACACGTCTCCCACGCTGCCTGCGTTATGCACAATAACCGCCGAGTGGGGGTGGACGGACGACGCACGTGCCAGTGACGTTACTATCTGTCTCAGTTGGCCATCATCAGCCTCGCTCAGATCGCACGACTCACACAACACCTGGACACCTGCACGCGCTTGTTGCAGCAACTGACGCCGAGTCTCCTCGAGCAGACCCAGGTCTCGCGCCGTCAACATCAACACGGAGCCGTCGCACATTCTGTCGTAGAGCCGGTGACAGATGGCCAGTCCGAGACCTCTGCTGGCTCCCGTCACCAGAGCCACGCACGGCCCCTCACCAAGACGACGCAATGCAGTCATGACGCCGCGCCAATCAGTGTGAATTGTGGTCGGTAAGTTCGGCACTGTCTCCCATACGCACGTGTGTTTGTTGGAGCGAGTCGGCACTCAGCAGACGAGTGAGTTCACTGGCGTTGACGGCCACAGACTGAGGTGTCAGGTAGCGCTTCACTTTGCCAGCGCGGGGGTACACTGAGTCGTGCTCCGTCTCCTCGTGCGAGCTGCTTGAAGCCAGCAATTGTATCATATGATCGTGGCGAAGACGCTCGGCTGCAGACACCAGGTCAGCGGAGCCAGAACACCTCTTCAACGCAGATAGCCGGCTGTCTGAAACGGCACACACAAGCGCGCGAGTGATAGTTCCCTCATATTCTCACCGCCATAATGTGAAAATTAATGCAACCATTAGCCAGATAAATAACAGACATGATATATGGGCATAGCTTATTGAGAACGGACAAAAGTGACATGCGTCCCGTTGAAACACAAAATAATTATCATACAATACTCATCGACATCCGAGAAACTCACAAAGAGACGACAAGTAACGATCAGAGTCATCCAGTGAGATGAAGGGTGAGAAATTGTTCTCAAAATTATGTTCTGCGATGTTCGTCTCAGATTTATTTGGCTGACTAATTGTATTTTCCGCGGTCCAGGGGTCCATAACACCTGCCTGACACAAAAACACTTGATAACCGTTATGTGCACCCGACTGTGTACTGGCCGATGTTCAGAAAGTATATTTGAACGTGGAATGTGGCATTTTGGTATGGAGGAAACCGTATGGAAAACCCCTAAATAAAAACAATAGGAAAATTAACGAGAAATGAGTGGTTCGGATAAGTCTAAGATGTCGGATAAGATGTGCCCACCGTTTATTGATTATAATGTCGATATGACAATATATATTGAAGTTTGAGACATGAAACAGCCTACATATGCTGTGGAAATAGCGGCAATATATAAATGAACAATGACAGCGGAATATAGCTCTTTATACACTCCGACGTTACATACCAACAATTTGTTGTCGTTGATTTGGGCTTGGCGTTTCGGCCAACGTTGAACATTCCACGCCGCTCACAATTTCATCAAAACTTGAAAATAAATGAAATGTGTGAAATAAATAAAATATGGAACGGATATTTCATGGGAATGACGAATTGTGAAAAGGTTAAAATTATGACCACAATTAATATATATTTTTAAAATTCATGCGCGTGCTGCGCAGTACCCCGGACTAGCACATGACCGCGCAGGATATTCCCGTCGGTCTGGCGGTGCTGTACGTCGGTAATGTATATTGTCATGTGACTTTACATGCGACTTTACATTCGGATTGGAAATGAACAAAGGAAAAAGTTGGTTCATTGTTTTCAACACAAGTGAGGATATGAAAGAAATAGAAGGTATACAGGTGACCAATAGCATCAAATACTTGGGGGTGACAGTTTGTAATAAGAAAGATTGTTTTCAGGAGTACAGAGAACAGATTATAACAAAGGCGAGGAAGATGGCGAATTTGACATACAGTGTAATTATGAGGAGCTGCAATAAAGTAATGATAGGCAAGACTTATTGGAAAGCTATAGTATTACCGTCCCTGCTGTATGGAACAAGTGTAGTGGGATTTAACAGGAATGAAATACAAAAACTGCAAAGCATAGAAAATAGTGTGTACAGAGTGATTTTGGGAGGCAGCCGATATACAGCACAGGAAGGTTTGAGGGGAGAAATAGGCGCAGCATCGTTTGAAGCAAGAATGGCAAGGAACAAGTTCAGCTATATAAACAGCACTCTGAAAGGAGGAAGAAATGATCTAGTTGAGAAGCTGATGAGGAATGGAAAAGAAGACAGGGAAGACATATGGAGTAGACATGTGGGGAAAATTAATGAAGACACCGGAATAACCTGGAAAATATTAGAAAATGCAACAAGATCGGAAGTGAATAGGATGGTGAAGGCATGGGATACGAGGAAATGGAAGGAAGTAATGTTGGAAAAGTCAACCTTGGGAATATATAGGAAATACAGAGACGAAATAGGAAAGGTAGACTACATGTATGATAATAAACCGGCATCAGAAATTTTTTTTAGGGCTCGAACAAATTGTATGCAACTAAACAATAGGGTGTGGACAGAAGAAAACAAATGCCCGATGTGCGAAAATGAAAATGAAAATTTAGAGCATTTTATGTTGAAGTGTGAGGGATATGCCGATCTGAGGGAAAAGGTAGGGGCGTTGAGCGGACAGGGAGAGACAGCTGAAGAAGCCATAGGAAGAGCATTGTTTATGTTTAAAAACAAGGAAGAAATGGAAAAGGTGAAAGAGGGGTTGTATGGTTTTTGGAAAAGGGAGAATGGAATAAAAACAGAATAGAAACACGGAACGGACGAACAGGACGAACATATTGCTATTAAGTGATACAAATATGAGCGAAGAGGCTGAGGTTGCAAAGGCTAACCCTCAGCTTGTTGAGCTGCCGCCTCTCATGAAATTCACACCAAAACCATCATCTTCCGCACCATCCTCATCCACATCAACACAGTCAACACAAATGAGCACACCACCATCGCAAACAGAGCCGAGACTGAAGAAATTTTCAGATCAGAAACGAAAGTCCTTTGTGACTAATAATCAACCAGAGGTGGAGCACAATTACTGCTCTGCCAAAAAGCCGCTGGCCAGAAGGACGCCGCGGTTGTCGCAGTCGTCGGTCCCCGAGATCGATGTTATTGCTGTCCCTTGTGACAACAGGGACTGCAGTGACACATCGTGACGTCCTATTTCAAATTATTTTTAATACTTTAATGAGTGATTTTATGTCGTTGTTTTTATTGCAGTGGAATTGCCGGGGGCTAGGGTCAAAATGGGCTGAATGTGAGCAGTATTTTCATTCCACATCTCCGAAAATCATCGCCCTTCAGGAAACCTGGTTTCATCCTCAAGAAAATAATTTCTCGCTGCAAGGCTACACAATTCTTAGAGCCGATTTTGCTGGGTCAGGTAGACGCCGGGGAGGCGCGGCTGTGTATATTCACAATTGCCTGCCGTACACTGCGCTCAATCTGTCATCTGCTGACAACGACAAACAGACTGTGTCCTGCACGGTGATGTTACACCAGTGCCCGGTTGATATTTATTGTATTTACTCACCGCCACACGTCTCAACAACATCACTCAGCACACTTTTAGACAACATCGTTTCAACTTCGCGTAACAAGGTTTTTATTGTAGGTGACTTCAATGCACATGATCCTATTTGGGGCAGTGGGCACACAACGGAAAAGGGTGAATTGGTTAGAAATTTTATTCTGCGCAACTCTTTAATACTCCTGAATGATGGGTCTATGACTAGGTACGACATCTCTTCAGGTGGTTCGTCAGCTATCGATCTTACTATATGCTCGCCGGAATTAGTCCGTTGGTTCGGGTGGTCGGTGGACTTTGACATGCGGTCGTCGGACCACTACCCGATATATGTGTCGACTTCTGAGTGTGTCCCGTCGTCACAGTGGGTCCCGGGCTGGAGTTTCCGGCGGGCCGACTGGTCCACCTTCTCACAGGCATGTGAATTAACCGCGAATTATGAATTTAGATCCACCAATGAATTTTTGCGTACAATTAACGAAACGATCCTTCGTGCCGCCAGTATGTGCATACCGCGTAGAAATGGTCCGCCGAAAAAAAGGCCGGTGCCGTGGTTCGACGATGAGTGTCGTCAGGCGATCGCTCGACGAAAACGAGCGCTGCGGCGACACCAGCGTCTGAACACCACCGAAACTCGTGTTGTTTTCTGTAGAGAAAGAGCCAGGGCACGCAATATAATTAGAAATGCCAAAATTAGTTCGTGGCAAATTTTTTTTAAATTCATTCACATCATCCACACCGATCTCACAAATCTGGGAGAAAATTAGAAAACTAAACGGGACCACCTCAGAACAAAGGTCTCCTGTATTGATCGTGGACGAGCGGATAATTGCCGACACGAGGGATGTGTCCAACGCACTGGCCGGGCACTTCCAATCGGTCACTTCAGGAGTGAACGATAGTGCGGGGCCATGTGGCACTACACAATCTCGATCCTTCATCCCGCCATGTGCATTTGTTTCTAGTCATCACATGCCGTACAACAACAATTTCACAATTCACGAGCTTAAGAGATCTATTGCTGAAACCGGAAACACTTCTGTGGGGCCGGACGGCATTCATTATCAATTTTTTAAACACATTTCCACATCTTTTAAACACCATATTTTATCGTTTTTCAATCAAGTCTTGACAAAACACTCGTTCCCCGAGCTATGGAAACAAAGCACGGTAGTGCCCATTCTGAAAAGAGGTAAGACTAAACAGCGCGCGTCCTCGTACCGACCTATCACTCTCACCAGTTGCCTCGGCAAACTCCTCGAGCGCATGGTCACCCATAGGTTGTCTCATCTGATCGAACGCCATAGCCTTTTGGACGGCCACCAAAGCGCATTTCGCCCCAATTGCGCTGCGATGGATCAAGTGGTGCGGCTCGAAAAGCATATACGTATGGGTTTTGCTGAGAAAAAATGTACGGTGGTGGTCTACCTGGATATCTCGAACGCGTATGACTCGGTCATTCCTCAAATACTCATTTATAAACTATTTCATATGGGTTTTCGTGGGCATATGGCGTTTTATCTGAGAAATTTTTTACTGGGACAGAGAAGCTTCCGTGTGCGACTCAACAACGTTTTATCGGATTGGCACATTTCATCTGTAGGGTTGCCACAGGGTAGCTGCATCTCGCCTCTGCTTTTTAACCTCATGATTAATGATATTTTTGATGACTTGCCAGCATGTGTCATTTTCATTATACGCCGATGACTGTGCGATCTGGTTTCAGGGCGACGACATTTTCCATATTATGCATGTTCTACAGGAAAGTCTCGATTTACTCTCTGAGTGGGCTGGCAGGAACAGGCTGAAATTTTCGGCTAGTAAGTCGTCTGTAGTGGTTTATTCGGTCGACGGTCATAAGTCCCATCAGGCATTAACCCTTTCCGGTGAACAGGTGCCACAAAAATCATCTCACACTTTTCTCGGTGTTGTTTTGGACTGAACGTTAAATATGCACAGCCATATCGAATATCTAAGAGCTAGATGTCTGAAGCGCCTAAACATACTAAGCGTAGTTGCGGGCAATCGTTTTGCCGGGGGTAGCCAAGCGGTGCTTAGGCGACTATACCGGACACTGGTCCTGCCCGTCATGGACTACGGCGTTCAGGTTTACTCTGCGGCTAGTCAGTCAGTGCTCCAACGACTTGAGATGGTTCAAAACGATTGTCTGCGTATTATCACGGGTGCTCACAGAACCTCGCCGGTGGAGGCGCTTCGGGCCTATACCGGCATTCCGGCTCTAAGCCTGAGGAGGATACAAATTTCTCTCAGATACGCCATGAAAGTTTTTATCGATCATAATCATATTCTAAAACCGATGTTGAATTTTAATGACATCGACATCCAACATTCACATTCCATTCGTAGTCGTATTTTAGCGTGCTCATTTAGTAGACGGGTCAATAATTATATCAACAATCTGGGTGTATCCATTCCATCGTGTATTCGCGCATTTACACCGACACCG
The DNA here is from genome assembly GCA_916048095.2 of Sacculina carcini. Lineage (NCBI taxonomy): Eukaryota > Metazoa > Arthropoda > Thecostraca > Sacculinidae > Sacculina > Sacculina carcini. The sequence goes on along the minus strand of OU696570.1, from coordinate 179,546 downwards.
CCCTGGATGACGGATCTCCCGCATATCTCTTACATAACAACGAGTGTAGCGTCCGTCACCGATGCGGAGGTGCGGTCGCGGTGCACCGAATTTACAGGCACGCAAAGTCACTGTACCCACATTTATACTGATGGCTCAAAGATGGGTGACAGGGCAGGATGCGCTGTAGTAGTCTCAAATGCGCCTCAGCTACCTCAGCAAGTGTTCAAGTACCGCCTGCCATCATGTTTCATGTTTTCACGCGGAATTGTACGCCATTTATCGCGCCCTGTTGTTGGTAGTATCGTGCAATTTCAGTAGCACTATCATTTTTTCGGATTCGCAGTCCGCTCTACAACATATTTCACAGATATCATCGCAGGATTTTATTCATCGTCATATTTTAATCAGCTTCCATCATTTGAAAAGTGTGGGTAAATCATGTCAATTTGTCTGGATTCCAGCTCACAAAGGCATTCCGGGAAACGAGCGCGCTGATCGAGAGGCAAAGATGGCCCTGAACGAGGTACAAATACAGCAGTATCCGTTCAGTAAGAGCTTAGTGTACTCGCTGGTGGACCAACAAGTGCTTATGCATTGCCGAGAACGATGGAACCAATTCAGACCACAATATGCCCTCGGACGAGTAATTGGTCAGATGGGTCCCCACTCGGCGCCAGCAGCGATCTCCCCGAGACAAGAGAGACTGTTGGGTCGGCTGAGAATTGGGCACACTAGACTAACGCATAGTTTTCTGATTGATAGATTACCTCCGCCAATTTGCATAGAATGCAGCTCCCCTCTCACGGTCGAGCATGTCCTCATACATTGCGTGAGTTATAGGCGGCAGCGCCGCTCACTTCTACGGTATTTAGCGAGCCAACAACTGGTCCCGAACCTCAGCACAATTCTGGGTTCAGAAAACCCTGAGATATACAGATTAATGTTCGAGTTTCTCCGTGAATCAGGCCTGGACAGTGCAATATAATTTTTTTTCTCTGCATCCGAGAGACGTGTAACTATTGTTATAAAATCATATCGTTTTGGAACGTTCCCGCATTTTATTTTCATTCTTTAATGTCGCATCTTTTTTACATTGGGCAGTTCCTTGCCCAAGCCTCGTTGCCTGAATACGACGTTGACTAGACATGACAGTGCTGACATAAGACAGTTTATGCGCGAAATGGTCGAATTCGGCCGAAGTGCTTAACAACAACAACAACAGCTGATGCGCTGTAAGACCCGGGATTTTATATGTTGGATATGGGATCGAAAAGAGAGTTATGTGTCAAGGATAATCCCCAAGAATTTGGTGTATTTTTGGAATTTAATGGGGTGGCAAGACAGAGTCAGTGAATTTTGAAGGTTTGGTTGTGTAGAGCAATTTTTCCGAAAGAGAGTGGCTGTTGTTTTCCCCGGTGAAATGAGGAGACCTGAAACGGGAGCAATTTTGTGACACGTTTATGGCCAGCTGAAGTACACTTATCATGGAGGATATGTGCACTCCAGTAGTCCACAACACTATGTCGTCGGCGTATGTGCAGAATTTTACGGCAGAGGGAAGATTCCTAGTGACCTGATCTATAACTAAGTTGAAAATGGTTGGCGAGAGGACTCCTCCCTGGACGACTCCGTTTTCTTGTGTGAATGTGTCAGATAGTTGTGTGGTGCGTACCTGGAAAGTTCTATTGGAGAGATACCCTTTTATGAAGTTCAGCAAATGTACCCGTAGTCCATGTAATTTTAATAGATGGACAGTGGCTGTTTTGGGAGATTTTATCAAAAGCAGAAGATAGGTCTAAGAATACGGCCAGAGTGGAAAGTTTGTTTCGGAAGCCGATGCGAATGTGTGATGTTAGAAGATTGACATTGTCGGAAGTGGAGCGATTTTTGGTGAAGGCAGTCTGTTCAGGAGAAATGAGATTTGCGATAGAAGCGAAATGATTGAGGCGAGGAAGGACAAGTCTTTCGAATAATTTCGAGAAACAAGAAGTGAGTTGGATAGGACGGTAAGATGACAGGTCTGATTTAGACTTTCCTGGTTTGAGTATGGGTATAATTATGGAGTGCTGCCATGGTGGGGGGTAGAAGTCATTGATCCAAAGTTGATTAAAACACGACAGCAGGATAATTTTGTTTGATGAGTTCAAATTTTTGAAGAAGGCGTAATGAATGCCATCCGGCCCTGGTGATGTAGAATTACATGGAGAGAGACCTTTAGATAGCTCTAGAATAGTAAAAGGAGTATTGTAGGATGATACGGTAAGAATAGAGGATCCGGTAGTAACAGAGGTGGTAGGTGATACAGTGGATGGAGGACTTGAGGTGGATGAACTTTTTGAGATTTGTGAGTAGTGTGTAGCAAGTTGATGGAGAACTAATGGCTGATAAGTGGTGAGTGTGTTACCTATATATGTTACTGGAGGGGAGGTTGGTGGTCGGTGTATTTGGCGGAAAGAACGGACTATGTGCCATAGTTTAGATATGGGTGTTCTGTGCGTGAAAGAGTGAGTGAGGTGAGACCAGCTATCACGTTTGGCAGCGCGGATCGTCTTGCGCGCCATTGCTTTGGCCCTCTTGTATGTGTAAAGAGATGATGTGGTGCGGTGGGATCGGATGAAGCGCAGGGCTCTTTTGCGTTTTAGCACTGCATCTCTGCAGGCTTGGTTCCACCATGGACAGCTACGTCGGGCTTTGTGATGGGTCTTAGAAGAAGGAATGGAATGTGTGGCAGCGTGAAGAAGAGAAGTTTCTACGTGAACGGCTATTGTAGTGTAATCGGATTCAGTGTATTGTTGTGCGAATATACTGTTGAATAATGTCCAGTTGGCGTGTGCAAATTTCCACCTGATCTGCTGTGAAGGTATGATTGAGCAATGTGATAGGAGAGAGGTAATAACAGGACAGTGATCACTAGAGAGAAATGAGTCGTGACACTGCCAGTGCAATAAAGGAGCTAGAATTGAGGAGCAGAGTGTAATATCGAGATGTGTGAGTGTGCCGTTGTATTCGTGTAGACAGGTTGGTGAGCCATCGTTGAGAATGTTGAGTGTGTGATTGGTGATGAAGAAGACCAGCTCGCGGCCTCGAACGTCTGAGACGGCCGAGCCCCAGAGGGGGTGTTTGGCATTAAAATCGCCACAGAGGATAAAGGAATGCAGAAATTGTTGGATAAGAGAATCGAAGAAGAAAGAATATACAATTTGTTGTGGTGGGATGTATAAACTGCATATGATGATTGTTTTGTTATATATAGTTATTTGAACGGCTACAGCCTGATATGGTCCGGTGAGTGTGATGCGATGATGTGGAAGAGAGGACTGAACGAAGACGCTGGCACCGCCCTTACGCCTGACGTTATCAGCATAGAAGTGGTGTGCGTGGTAACAGTTGAGCATGAAGCGAAGGTTGTCAGTTGGGAGGAGATGTGTTTCTTGTAGACAGACGGTGTGTGGAAGAGTAGAAGAGAGAACTTGTTGGAGCTCTGATCGTTTGTTGTCAAAGCCCCTACAGTTCCATTGAAAGATTAATGGATGCATGTGATGATGACGTTGTGTTAGGTGTGTATACATTTATTAGTGTGATGATAGAGGTGATTGAGTATTGGATGATTTTTTTCTTGTTTATTTATTTTTTCTTGAGCGTGTATGCTACCCTGGGTGTCTTGGTAGTTTTCGTGGAGATGGTTGATGTGGGTTCGGTAGTGGAATAGGAGTGATCAGAGGAACCTGAATCATTTCTTTGAGCCGGTGTGTTCACTTTGTTGGCGTTTTCATCGGCAGAGCCGGTAGTGGTATCTTCAGCGGTGTCCTTGCTGGTGTTGTCCTGAGATGAGGTTTCGATGGCGCGCGGCAACTCCGTCTGATATTCAGTGGTAATCGCTCCTGACGGAACCATATTCCCGATGAAGAAAATAGGGCGTTTGTATTACCTCAATTCGGTGAGTGAATCTTCACACACATCTCACACATTTCAAAAATGGCATAATATCATGGGTCATCGTAATGAGAGAAGTCTGTTGGAATGTGAGAAAGCTACATAGGGCATGAAAATCATGGGTAAATGAAAACTTGGCCCGTATGAAATTTGTATAGAGGGCAAAATGTCGCAATATTTCAATCGAAAGGCGGACGTTGGAGCAACAAAAATATTAGATCTAGTGCATTGTGATCTAGCAGGTCCTATAGATCCAGTCTCGAAAGATGGATTTCGTTATGCAATCAATTTTGTTGATGATTTCTCGGGATTGACGATGGTGTATTTTTTTAAACATAAAAACAACTCTACAAAGGCTCTAGAGAAGTATATAGCTGACATGAAACCGTACGGATCAGTAGCATGTATCCACACTGATCAATCAACTGAGTTTTGCTGTGAAGATTTTCAACATATACTCAAACGTCAGTCTATCAAACATCAAATGTCAGCACCGTACTCTCCTCACCAGAATGGTACGGCAGAAAAAGCATGGCGTACTATATTTAACGCAGCAAGATGTATGCTTCTTAGCTCAAATTTGCTTAAGTCATTATGGCCCTATGCTGTGAACACGGCAGTATATGTGAGAAACCGTTGTTATTGTGAACGCTTGATGATGACCCCATTCGAATCATTTACTGGTCGAAAACCGAAGGTGAGTCACATGAATGTATATGGTTCCGTTTGCTATGCGTACATTCAGAAAAAGACCAAACTTGATGCCAGAGCAGAGAAAGGTGTGTTTGTTGGATACGACCGTGGTAGCCCGGCATATTTGGTGTATTTCACTTACGTGAACACAGTGAAGAAGGTGCGCTGCGTCAAATTTTTACCAGAAGAAGAGAAAAATGAACGTGACAATCAGCAAACACAGTAGTTAACACAGAATTACAGTCCAGCCGAGTTTCCTGATGATGAAACGGTAAATTGTGAAAATGATACTGACTGCAAGATTATGAACATATCCACTGATATATCAGCAGTGAGACAAAATCCTGCACGAAATAGAAAATTGCCAGTCCATCTACGAGATTACGTCATCAATGACCAGGTAGATGAGGTCAACAACAGTGTCATCCATTTCTGTTGTCAGGCGCAACAAGTTCCAGGGACGTATCGTGAAGCTGTAGACAGAGATGACTCAGAAAAGTGGAAAGAAGCAATGGAATCGGAAATAGACTCGCTGATTGAAAATGAAACTTTCGAGATTATGAAACCACCACGTGACGCGCCTGTTGTAGCAGGTAGATGGGTTTTTACCACAAAACCAGGCAAAAATGATATAGAATATAAAGCCCGATATGTCGCTAAAGGCTTCACACAAGTTAAGGGCATTGATTACGGGGAAAGTGTCTAGTGTCTCAGGTTCAGGTTCACGAGTGGTGACTTTCCACGCCCCACGCCTACCGAATGCATTCCTCCACATCCCCCCCAGTTTCGACCCCGAAACTTCACGCCGGTGACATAGTCCTGCAGGTAGGCAGGAGGGCGTCGGTTTCTGCGCGGTCGTGACGCTGCTGGTGGATGTAACTCGGTATGACTCTCTGGGTGTCTCTCTGTTTGACACGACTCGTCCGGCGTGAGTGCTGTGGTCGGTGGTTGACTGAACGCGATGTCATCCGTCGGTGGCGTGACTGCCTCCTGCTGCGACGGAGTTGGCGATGGTGGCCCTCGATCCGCGCACTTTGGCATCTTCATCGATGGTGATGAACACTCTGCCTTGTGGACCATGTTCTTTGTCTCCGGTAGATGTGCAAGCTGCTCTGGTGCGGGTGATAGAGGTGACGAGTCGCTTAGTTCCATTATCTTTCGTAGAAACTTGCGATTTCTGATTGTGAGACGCCCAGACCTGTGGATCTTGACGTGGTATTGATCAAACGGTCTTGCTTCCACCACCACTCCTGTTCTATCCCACCGTTTGCAGTGTGGTCCTGTCTGATTTTGCAGCAACATTTTGTCCCCTGGCTGTAGTGGTGGTAACGGACGATTACACTGCTGTCTGTCCATCTGCTTCATGAAGCGCAGTCGGAGAGCGTCCTCCTGATGATTCCATGCGTCCCTCCACACCGGGTGAACCACTGGACTCTTGAACACAGTAGAATGTGGTGGTATGGGGAGCATGTCCGACATCCTCCGGCCGAAAACCACTTGCGCAGGCGACACTTTTGTCTCCGGATCAGGCGTGTTGCGGTATTGAAGCAGACCAGCCGCCACGGCTTCCGTGTCAACACTCCCATACATGTCGGTGTGCGATGTCAGCAAGCGCTTCATTGCCTTCACAGCAACTTCAGCTCTGCCATTTGACTGAGGATAATATGCTGATGAGATGCGTTGCTTCACGCCCCATCTCGTGAAGAAATCCTCTGTTTCTCTTGCTGTGAATGCTTGCTTGTGTTTCTCTTGTGTGCTTTCTCTTGCGGCTCACTGATGACTGTCAGTCTCTTCATTGCGGTGAGAACTTCATCCGTCGACCTGTCGGCGATAGACGGATCCTGTCTGAAGAGAGCTCCTTCGACGTCAGACTCGCAGCACGCTAACAGCTGGGACGTCACTTGATCCGCAGCAATGTCGGTGTCGTTTCTGAACATTTCCCACCTCCGGGTGAAGGCGGCCCAGTCGTCCTCAGCGATGTCATGCTGTAGAGTGGCTCGGTTGATTTTCAGTGGTTTTGGGCGACTGTCGGCGAAATCATGCACATTCTTCTGATGCAGCTGCATCAGTTGTATACATGTGGTCATATCGTCTGCCCTCTTCACCTCTCCACAACCGGCCGCTTCGCACTTCAACAATACAGTCATGTAGAAACGACTCTCAGAGTTTTCCTATCACCAACAGTGTTTGACACGCGACGAACTTCCAAAAACTCAGAAACCAATCAGAAACATGATAAAAAACGACATTCGTGTGAACGGTCATATTAACACAACGAATGTTTCTGACTGTGAACACACAATGAAACAATCAACATAAATGAAATCAACAGTTGCAATAAAATTTAATAACATATAATTGATCACCACTCGATAAATGAATACGCCTTGATTACATCAACATCAACACACTGACATACAGTAATAACACATACCACA
>OU696570.1:7500-167500 GCA_916048095.2 Sacculina carcini | reverse complement strand
TGTCATCTTCAACCATTGCATGATCCACCGTTATTCTTTGGCGATGAAAACCCTTCCTGCTTCGCTAAAAGATGTGCTGTCAGACGTGGTGAACATCGTGAACCATATCCGGACAAGCGCAACGAATTGTCGCATCTTTCGAAAACTGTGCGAAGAAATGGGAGCGGAACACGTAAATCTCTTGTATCATACGGAGGTACGCTGGCTTTCCCGCGGGAATCCTGACGCGTGATATGTCCTGACGCGTGTATTGGATCTTAGGGAGGAGGTCGCTCTCTTTCTGGAAAGGGCTCGTACTGGGAAAGAGAATCGGCTTCAGGAGAAGATGAATGATCATGTGTTTCTGAGGAAAGTTGCGTATTTGTGCGACTTTTTCTCTGAGGTAAATGCCCTGAACGTTTGCCTGCAGGGCAATCAAACTTTCATACCAATCGCTATGGACAAGGTTGCGGGTTTCAAGAAAAAGCTAGAGTTGTACACAAGGCGCGTCAATGATGGTGATACGTCCTCTTTCCTGGAGTTGACTGGATTACTTGAAGCTGTTCCGGATATACAATTTTCCTTCCGAGAAGAGAGCTCGGCATATCTTGTCGCTGTGACAGAAGCAATTGAGGAGTACTTCCCAGGTCTCGAAGAACGACGAAATCAGGCCTGGATCTTGCGACCCTTCACGGTGCGTGAAAACACAATTCCAGATACCGCCGTTCAAACGAAGCTGGAGTTCCTGAAGCTGAGAGAAGACAACCAGTTGAGGACTGATTTTGAAGCTGGTGAAAGTTTGGTCTCCTTCTGGGCGACGCAAAGGGAGGACTATCCTCATCTGGCAAAGGAAGCTCTCACTGTTCTTATCCGAGCGGCATCAACTTATCGATGTGAAGCGGGGTTTTCGGTGATGTTGACCATGAAGACGAAATCTCGCAACAGCCTTGTGATTGATGGGGACTTGAGGTGTTGCCTCACTACTTACACCCCACGGTTCAACCGTTTGATGGCTGTGAAACAGTGTCAGGTCTCTCATTAGTTTTTTTTCCAATTTGTCGTGAAAAATGTCTCACTGATTCATTTCTCCATATTCGAATGTTGGCTGATTTTTCGTTGGCATAATAAATGTTTCTGAAGTATTCAATAGTGTTTTGTTATTTCGAATTTGAATGGGGTAATGGAGGTGCCAAGGAAATTCATGTGGGGTAACGGGACAGAAAAGGTTAAGAACCACTGACCTAGAGGGTCTCTAGGGCGCTGTGCACACAAACGCACACACAGAAACACACACACACATAGCCAAACACACACAGAAAGTGAAAGGTAAAGAAAGAAGAGAGATAATTACACCTCATAATCATCACTAATATAGACAATGTTCTCTAGAGTATAATACTATTTCACCATGAAAAAATTCCTAGAGTGTTCTTTGAAAACAGGGATAGAAGTGATAGAACGTAGTGTTGGGGAGAGCTTATTGTAAATACGGGGTCCTAAGATAGAGAGACAACGATTATAGTGAGTATGTCTAGAAGGAAAAGCAGGTTCCAGTAAGAGACGAGAATCATCAGTTGACCTAAGTGTACGAGTAGATTTCTTGAAGGATAGAAGTTCAAATAAGTACGAGGGCTTACGGAGAATAAGAGTGGAATGTATGATCAAACATATGCGGTAGTCAATAAGCGCCTTAATAGGAAGAAGTCCCAATTTTTGTAGATAGGGAGAGACATGAGAGCCAGCTGGGAGATTGTAGATTAGACGACAAGCTTTAGTAATAACAGATTGAAGTTTGCGAAGCTGGCGGTGGTTCAGAGAAAAAAAGAGCGAACATCAGTATTGTACCCTGCTGAGAATGAAAAAATTAGCTAGTTTGAAAGCAGCAGAGACAGTTAAATATCTACGGATAGAATAGATTGGCCTAATGTGAAGGTTACATACCCTAATGATATCAGAGATGTATAGATAAAAGGAAAGAGAATCGTCTAGCAAGACACCTAAGCTACGAACAGATTTAGAGAGAGGAACAGAAACACACACACACACACATACGCACTCACACAGACACACACACACACACACAGAAACACACACACATAGCCACACACACACAGAAAGTGAAAGGTAAAGAAAGAAGAAAGATAATTTACACCTCATAATCATCACTAATATAGACAATGTTCTCTAGAGTATAATACGATTTCACCATGAAAAATTTCTTTGAGTGTTTTTTTAAAACGGATAGAATTGATAGAACGTAGTGTAGGGGAGAGCTTATTGTAAATACGGGGTCTTAAGATAGAGAGACAACGATTAACACACACACACACTCGATTAACACACAGACACACACTCTCACTCACACATTAATACATTATGACCGTCTATGTAAATTACTATATTATGACTTTCTATGTAAATTACTACATTATGACTGTCTATATAAATCACTATATTACCACTATCTGTGTGAATTATATTAAGTCATTTCATTGCATTCACATCATGTTAACAGCATGGAAAATGAAACAGAGCAGTGGAATGAAGATTGAAGACCAACCTGCATTACGTTGTCCAACCAACTTGAACAAGCACGAGACGTGACTGCTGGCTATGCTAGGCAAACAGCGATGTAGCAGTGAACAAGCACATTTTCTCACGCTCAGCCCATCATGTTGACCATCAAAGTTCAGTGACTTTCAAGTGTTAACGCATTGTATGTGTGTGTGTATGTGTGTGTGTCAGTGTATGTGTGTGTGTGTGTGTGTGAGGAGTCTCGCTCAAAGGCTAACGAAAGACCCGCCTAATCTCCGGAGAAAAACAGCATATTCGTTCATCCATCTCACCGGCTTGGACAATCTAGGGTCAGCAGGGATTACTAGTTCTCACAACACGCTCTATCTCATACACACACACACACACACATACACACACACACACATACAAGACACATACACACAAACATAGACAGACGCACATATATACACACACACACAAGCATACACAAACATACACAAACATACACACACACACAAGCATACGCAGACTTACACACACACACACACAGGCACACACAAACATACACAGACAGACACACTCACACTTACACAGACACACACACTCATCACGAAATAGCACAACTTGGCAACGAGAGTTCAGTAAAAGAAAACTGGAATGCTCGTTCGTCTCCAGCAGTTTGTTGTGATCATGTAAACGGTAAAAATGGCGCTGGTAAAAATGGCAAGTAGGAAAATTACCTAACCTATTTTTGCCGTGACATTTTGGCCTGTGCCATTTTTACCGTTACCCGTGTGTGAAACATATGAGTATGCTTGTTTGTATGTGTGTGTGTGTGTGTGTCAGTATGGGTCACATGACCAATGTTAAAATAATGCTAAACATCCTCATTGAACAACATGCTGATCGTGTCAATTGTCAGGCCGATAGCCACATCTCGCAGCTTCAATACTTTATGATTGACCAGTGATTCAGTTGCATTCACCAGTTGATTACACGGTTCTTTCATCCATCCATCATTCTTCCATAAGTGCATATATATGCGTGTAACTTCGAGGTGTATACGTGTATGCTCTTCCAATAACTACACCAGAATATGGACGCAATCACATTTCTCATGTAATTTTTCCATGCGTATTATGGCTGTATGTGTGTGTGTGTTTCTATAATATATTTGGTGTTAAATGATCAGTGGCTGTCATTGAATTTGACGAATATGCGACTGTCACAATTAATATACTCATCCTAATTTATCCTTGAAGACAATTAATATTCTCATCCTAATTTATCCTTGAAGACAATTAATATTCTCATCCTAATTTATCCTTGAAGACAATTAATATTCTCATCCTAATTTATCCTTGAAGACAATTAATATTCTCATCCTAACTTATCCTTGAAGACAATTAATATACTCATCCTAATTTATCCTTGAAGACATTGTGCTGATTCTGTTCAGTTGAATCAGTAGCTGTAATCACTTCCATCTTTCAGGATTGAGAAAGTACTGATCAAAAACTTGTTATGACGTAACCACATCGTACGTGCGTATGCGACGCCAGGATATGTGTGTTTGTGTGTGTGTGTCGGTCTGTGTATGTTTGTGTGTGTGTGTGTGTGTGTGAGGTGTGTCTGTGTGTGTATGGTTATGTATGCGTGTGTCTGTGTAAGTGTGAGTGTGTGTATGTCTGTCTGTGTATGTTTGCTTGTGTGTGTGTGTGTGTGTGTGTGTGTGTGTGTGTGAGGTGTGTCTGTGTGTGTATGGTTAGGTATGTGTGTATCTGTGTAAGTGTGAGTGTGTGAGTGTGTCTGTCTGTGTATGTTTGTTTGTGTGTGTGTGTGTGTGTGTGTGTGTGTGTGTGTGTGTGTGTGTGTGTGTGAGGTGTGTCTGTGTGTGTATGGTTATGTATGTGTGTGTCTGTGTAAGTGTGAGTGTGTGTATGTCTGTCTGTGTATGCTTGTGTGTGTGTATGTGTGTAAGTCTGTGTATGCTTGTGTGTGTACATGTGCGTCTGTCTATGCTTGTGTGTATGTGTCTTGTGTGAGGATGTTTGTATGTGTGTGTATGTGTGTGTGTGTGTGTATGAGATAGAGCGTGTTGTGAGAACTAGTAATCCCTGCTGACCCTAGATTGTCCAAGCCGGTGAGATGGATGAACGAATATGCTGTTTTTCTCCGGAGATTAGGCGGGTCGTTCGTTAGTCTTTGAGCGAGACTCCTCACACACACACACATACACTGACACACACACACATACACACACACATACAATGCGTTAACACTTGAAAGTCACTGAACTTTGATGGTCAACATGATGGGCTGAGCGTGAGAAAATGTGCTTGTTCACTGCTACATCGCTGTTTGCCTAGCATAGCCAGCAGTCACGTCTCGTGCTTGTTCAAGTTGGTTGGACAACGTAATGCAGGTTGGTCTTCAATCTTCATTCCACTGCTCTGTTTCATTTTCCATGCTGATAACATGGTGTGAATGCAATGAAATGACTTAATATAATTCACACAGATAGTGGTAATATAGTGATTTATATAGACAGTCATAATGTAGTAATTTACATAGAAAGTCATAAAATAGTAATTTACATAGACGGTCATAATGTATTAATGTGTGTGAGAGTGTGTGTGTGTTAATCGTTGTCTCTCTTTCTTAAGACCCCGTATTTACAATAAGCTCTACCCTACACGTTATATCAATTCTATCCCTGTTTTCAAAAAACACTCAAAGAAATTTTTCATGGTGAAATCGTATTATACTCTAGAGAACATTGTCTATATTATTGATGATTATAAGGTGTAAATTATTTCTCTTCTTTCTTTACCTTTCACTTTCTGTGTGTGTGTGGCTATGTGTGTGTGTGTGTGTAAGTGTGTCTGTGTGTGTGCGTTTGTGTGTGTGTGTGCAGCGCCCTAGAGACCCTCTAGGTGTAGGGCGCTATATAAATATCTACCTAATGTAATGCAATGTAATGTGTGTGTGTGAATGTGTGTGTGTGTGTGTGTGTGAGTGTAAGTGTGTGTGTGCGAGTGTGAGAGTGTGTGTGTGTGTATATGTGTGTGTGTGAGTGTGTGTGGTGCGATGTAAATTAGCTTGTGGCGGACACACACTGTTTTATCATGGTGTGTGGAACACAAGGTTTTTTACCAATTGCTCCATTTTTCAGCCTCTATGCTCCATTTTGCTGTCGTTTGCCTTGTTGTTGTCGGTTTTACATGTGTGCTTATGTACGTTGGGCTTGATAACATGCCGACTTGTGGTCTGGCGGTCTTTGTTGCCATCGAACTTGCTGGGCGGAACTTGCTGTGTGGAAGAAAGTTGGCAGTGTGCCAGTCAAGTTCACAGTCACATTATTCTCGTTTGAGCGTCCACGTGCGGTGTTTACTCTCTTATTGCTTGTTATTTAGCAGTGTGTATGTGTGTGTGTGTGTGTGCGTGTGTGTGCACCAATTCACAACTCATTGCGTCGCTGACGTGTTCAATATATTTCATCATAGTTGCGCTTTCTACGCGATTTCCCTTTGAGCTCAGTTTTGTTTGCCAACATTCAATCAGGCGAGCATATTGGAGAATAAATCAACAGTGTTTGCGAGCAATACTGCTGTTGTTGATATTTCGCGTGTGTTGTTTGTGCTCTGCATCAGTCTTATACGCGGCGAGAGAGCGGTGCTCGGTGCGACGGCTGCTCTTCTGGGTCTCGAGCAGTTCGACTCATGATATTACTGCTGGTGACCTGCTGTGTTGTCGGTGTCACCGGCAGAACTTCACGGTGCTGTAAAGCGGCTGCACCATCGCCGACTTACAGCGATACGGCATCCTTGTCTATCTACCAGTACGAATTTGTTGGCGACAATCAGAGACGTTACGAGCGGCGTGATATTTTCGGCCAAGTGGACGGTGCCTACCAGGTGACATTTCCTCAAGGTCGTGGCTTCATGACGTACAGCTACGCCTTCCCTGCTGTTCGACCTGTGTCTCGTGAAGCTGGTCTGCCAAGAACGCGCAGCTTCCACAACAGCAAGCAGTCCTCAGCTCTGGAGACGTTCAACCAGCAGCTTTCTCAACCAGCAGTTTTGTCGGATGGTCGTGATGAAGATGATGGGCTAGTGAAGAATGATGCCATCATCGTGGAGTCTCGTGGAGACAGTGCTCGTGGAATCAATCGCTGAGTAGGCGTGTTGTTTTGGCGTTGGTTTTTTGTGATGAAATATGTGGTATGGTGAATGGTGATCCATTATAATCACCGTATTTCCATGAGAGAATGACATTGAAAGTGTGGTGTAAAATAGCCAGTTTGACGGAGGGTTATAATTCGCAACTACAGAGTGTATTTAAGGCATACTTTTATATATTTATTCATTTTATCAGTAGTACAATTTGTCTTAGTCATTATCAGTTCTACCTCAACTGAGGCATGTGAATATAACAAGTATGGTGCATATAACGTTGAATGTTGTTGATCGCAGTCATCGACGTTGACTACGATACATGCTCACACACTTCACATGCACTATACATATAGGATGTATAGTGTGTATGCATATCTATATGTATACATGCCATCTTAAACTTGCTCAACGAGTGGAGAATAAGTGCCAGAATATCGTGAGTCACAAACTTGCAATCTAGTTCAAACTCGTGTGTGTATCAAGTAAAATTTTCTGCCTGGCTACACCAACATCAAACTTTGTGACGAGACAGCCAGAAATGTTGACAGTAGATGAAACTTCCGGAACTCGTGAAACGGCAACTGGAGAATAAGGCGGCGCAATTGATCAAACACTTGCTCGATACATAGAGAATACGCGCAAGAAACTTGCTATTCAGTTCAAACTCGTGTGTATCAAGAAATATTTGTATGCGTAAACGTGCAGTTCTTATTTGTGTGTTCCAGACAATTTATATAAATTACGCGATAAAAAGGCTTGAATAAATGAATGAAATGAAATGTATACGTGTTTGTGTGTCTATCTGTGCGTGTGTGTACGTGTGTGTATGTCCGTGCGTTTATATGTGTGCGTGTGCTTGTGCGTGTCAGTGTGTTTTACTGCGTAAGCTCGACTGATTCTAATCTCGACTGATGTCATTTAATTGTAGCGCGGGCAGGACTGAGTGAAGAGCTCGTCTGTCCCGCCTTCCATAGATCAGTCCAGATCAATGAGTCTTTCAATCCTTTGATGTGTATGCGTGTGTGCGTGTCCGTGTGTGTTTACGTGTGTGCCCATGTGTCTATTTGTGTGCGTATGTGTGTGTGTGTATGCGATATGTATGCGATTGTCGTTTAATTATTGAAATTGTAATCACGTGTATATTTGTGTATGTATTTTGACGTGGCGAGATATGTGCAGGGCTTGCAATTGATGACTTGTGTGCGCATGCCTCAAATTTGCGTTCGTATTGGTATTTATATCCGTGGGGTGTTTGACATAACCACTGTTATGAATTTGATCGACTAGTTACCTTGATATCATCTCCTCGACTGTTGTTCTCCCTGCCTCACTGATAATAAATTAATGATATCCCTGCCTCACTGATAATACATTAATGTTCTCTCTGCCTCACTGACTATACATTAATGTTATCCCTGCCTCACTGATAATACATTAATGTTCTCTCTGCCTCACTGACAATACATTAATGTTCTCTCTGTCTCACTGATAATACATTAATGTTCTCCCTGCCTCATTGACAATACATTAATGTTCTCCCTACCTCACTGATAATACATTAATGTTCTCCCTACTCTACTGACAATAAATTAATGTTCTCCCTGCCTCACTGACAATACAATAATGTTCTCTCTACCTCACTGACAATACATTAATGTTCTCCCTGCCTCACTGATAATACATTAATGTTCTCCCTGCCTCACTGATAATACATTAATGTTGAACCGAGTGTTGAGCTGTTTGTTGTTCACTACATTGTAATATATCATCTACATGGCGCACAAATCAGTGACACAGTGATCGCAAATATTTTTGCGCGAATGTTAGCATAAAATACAGTTTTCATTACCTCTATATTTCGTAATATTTTATGACTCACTCGACCAATCAAGAAAAAGTTGCTGAGTTTTCCGGGAAATTACGAGCAAATGTGGCCTCATAACGGAATTTAAAAATGGTCTTTTCGGTAGATTGTACCCTTCAGTACAGTAAATATATTTTGTAAATTCTAGGGTGGACAAATTCTGAGGACATGCTATTTATCATCATTTTCATTTGCTTGGCATACTATTTTTTAGCTATTCGTAAGTCATTGGAAGTTTTAGAAACAAGTTTAAATTGGGCAACTGAGAATACATTTACAATTCACAGTACAGCGTACGAGACAACAAAATGCGAAATTGTAGCAATGACAATTTGTATTCAAGTGCAATGCACATATATATTTTCTTCTCGAAGAAATACAATTTGAAAGAGGTATTTAGGCACCAATGTAAGCATAATGAGAAAGTATTGAATAATTTGACTTAGTAAAATAGTTTGCTGTTTGGCTTATTTGTGTCTCCTTGTCATTTTTGCAATGTGGCAACCGCGGTCGCACGTGGTTTATCTGGTGCAGTTGTCTAATCACCTTCTTACTTTAGTAATGGTGTGATTAATTGTTTTGTGTAGTTTGTGTTTTTGTATTTGTCAGTCTTTGTGACAAGTGATTAATTATGCTTGCTCTTCTTTAATTCTTCATTTTTGTTCTCGTTTCCTAGAAATGTTTTGTCTTGTTTTGTTGTATATATTTCTCTATTATTTTGTATTATTTATAGAGCGAGTTCATATTTAGGTATGAGTTTGCTTAGGTTGTACGATTGGACACGTACTGCTCTGTATCTCCATGGACCTTCTTTTTTGGCTTTCACGAACCAGTAAGCTGGTTTTGTATGAACCGTGTAATTTGAGGCGCGTGTTTGTGTACACCTTTGAGTAGTTTTATGTTGCATATTTTCAGTTTAATTTAGTGCACGATGAGGGAAGTGTATGAGACTCATTGCGAGATGGACGATAGTGCTGTTAAAAACAACAGCGGCTTTCACCGAGGTGACGACAAGCCAGGGTTTTCAGGCTGCAATAACTCGGGTTCGTCTCCGTCTTTACGTCGTGATGCATATTTCGACAGCTACGCCAGCCTTGATGTAAGGCTGTTTTTCAATTGTTTCATAAATATTTTTGTACTTACGTTTATCGAGTTGTGGGTATTATCTCGAAGTTGTCTCTAAACGAGTTCATTTCTGACCGTCATAATGAGTGTTGTGCTCCTGGAAACGAGGTGTTTATTATCATTGATAGTTTGGATTTACCGCGACACTGCTCGTGTTTAACTCACACTATTGTCCTCTCTTGTCAATTATACTGTCATGTAAATTATATTATTTCTAATCTAATATCTTCGTAATCCTGATAAATTCTTGTATTTTCTTTATTTCAGTTGTTTTTCTCCAATCTAGGCCGCTTCTAGTGTTGGTTTATCAGTTGCTGTTTGTATGTGTTGTGTCTAGACTCACCACTTGATGGTGTTTGACAACGAGAGAACGCGCGTCTACCGTGATGCCATCCTGCACAACAAGCACTTGTTTGCCGACGCCGTGGTGCTGGACGTGGGTGCGGGAACAGGTGATAAACAAGCAGTATTGTACGATACTGCCGACCGAGTCATCTTGAATGTGGTTCCGGCATGTGTGTGAGATGCATGTGCAGTGGTGGCAACAACGTGTTCTGGCTCTTGAGTACATTGACCAATGACCAGAGACGCACATTGAGGAAAGCCATTATCTAGGCCTCAGCTGAATATTCTGGATGAATATTCTCATCAGTGAATAATTACCATCTTTGCTTGATTTTATCAGAAATGAAGATAGTCATAGCAGAGACGTATTCTTGCAGCATTTCGTTGTAGCCGTGGATGAGGTCGAGTGAGGTTCGAGTTACCTCATAAGATATCATTTAGCAGGATGTCATTGAGCTAGCAGGATGTCATTGAGCTAGCAGGATGTCATTGAGGTGACATTTTTCATTGAGGCGTTCGGTCAGATATCAGTAGAATGACGATGACGAATACGTTAAACCAATATGAATCACGATAAGCAGGTTACATACAACTCGTTCGCTCAAGTAAGGGCGGTGACATATAACATCGGCATGTGCTGCAGTCTCTAAATATCACCACCACACTTGTATTGGTCGATGTACACCACTATACCGTGTGTCTGTGTGTGTGTTTGTGTGTGTGTGTGTGTGTGTGTGTGTGTGTGTGTGTGTGTGTGTGTGTGAGACGAGCAATGTCGGCTGAGATAATTTCAATCAACAATGGACACAGACCGCGGAGCACAATATGGTTCATGCGGTCGGTGTGTTAATCAATGGTGTATCTTGTGCAGTGCTTCTTAACCTTTCTCAGTGTTCGCACCGCTTTCAAATCAGCTATCAGTTCTCGTACCCCCTGGATTCTTGAGATGTATACGAAAATATAAAATAACAAGCGACGTAATAACAAAACTTTTTTATTTAATATTCATTCATACAACTCCTATATGAGGATTGAGCCAAATTACGTTTTTTCAGGAGAAATATAATGCATTGGTTAAACATATAATTTATATATAAATCATTCCTGTAATATATATATAAATATATTACAGGAATCATCGAACCCCCTAGGAACCAGGATTACACCCCTAGGAACCAGACTTACACTCCTAGGAACCAGGATTACACCCCTAGGAACCAGGATCACACCCCTAGGAACCAGACTTACACCCTTAGGAACCAGGATCACACTCCCTAGGAACCAGAATCACACCCCTAGGAGCCAGACTTACACCCCTAGGAACCAGACTTACACCCCTAGGAACCAGACTTACACTCCTAGGAACCAGACTTACACTCCTAGGAACCAGGCTGGCACTCCTAGGAACCAGACTTACACCCCTAGGAACCAGACTTACACCCCTAGGAACCAGACTGGCACTCCTAGGAACCAGACTGGCACTCCTAGGAACCAGACTTACACCCCTAGGAACCAGACTTACACTCCTAGGAACCAGACTTACACTCCTAGGAACCAGGCTGGCACTCCTAGGAACCAGACTTACACCCCTAGGAACCAGACTTACACCCCTAGGAACCAGACTTACACTCCTAGGAACCAGACTGGCACTCCTAGGAACCAGACTTACACCCCTAGGAACCAGACTACACTCCTAGGAACCAGACTGGCACTCCTAGGAACCAGACTTACACCCCTAGGAACCAGACTGGCACTCCTAGGAACCAGACTTACACTCCTAGGAACCAGACTTACACTCCTAGGAACCAGACTTACACTCCTAGGAACCAGACTTACACTCCTAGGAACCAGATTTGCACTCCTAGGAACCAGACTTACACCCCTAGGAACCAGACTTACACTCCTAGGAACCAGACTTACACTCCTAGGAACCAGACTTACACTCCTAGGAACCAGACTTACACTCCTAGGAACCAGACTTACACTCCTAGGAACCAGACTTACACTCCTAGGAACCAGACTTACACCCCTAGGAACCAGACTTACACCCCTAGGAAATAGACTTACACTCCTAGGAACCAGACTTACACCCCTAGGAACCAGACTTACACCCCTAGGAACCAGACTTACACTCCTAGGAACCAGACTTACACCCCTAGGAACCAGACTTACACTCCTAGGAACCAGACTTACACCCCCGGTTGAGAACCCCTGGTCTAGTGACTGAAAGTGTTGTGAGAGATCATATTTGTCCAACATTCCCTCAGCTATGTCAAGTTCAGTGGTTTTCAAACAGCAATGCTTAAACGTGTTATTCGTGGACGGATTGGTGAAGCTTATCGCATGCCTAATATTATATTCCCACCAATGCTTGGATTATAATCAGAATGATTCAAACGGATTGAGCGTATTCCAACAAAATCTAATAGTCTAGTCTTTTTTTGGCATTATTATGAGTCTTAATTTAATCTGCATAAACTGTGCGTATATTGACGTTTGCCTAGTTTTGTGTTATATTCGTTGTGCTCCATCCATGACAATCAAAAGTACGCACACGCGCATACAAACAGACGTGCACTTATACCATGGCTCGCCGAAATACTAGACATGTCGTTCATGCGTCTATCATTGACTATCAGTATGATCGGTGTATGCATGTTAATGATTGCGTGTTGAGTACGTGACGTGCATGTTGGCTTGTCAATTGCTGTCATATGTGTGAGTGCGTCCTTCATGCATATTTGTCTTTTGTTATGTTCTCGAGGAGTGTTGGCGTCAGCGTGGTCGTGTATGTTGTTTTGCAAGCCTCAATGCGACTCTCATGCAATACCGTACCATCTGCTTGTGCATGCATGCACGTGATCACGGGGTGTCATTGGTGCTCTATCCCTCACGTGGCTGCATTTACTAAACTGGGTCAATATGGTTGACCTAGGTAAACGTGATATTTTCACATATTGTGGTGTGTGAACCAATGAACCAAGTATGTTAAGAGAGAACGATCAAATGTTTCAATAAGGTCGATTTATTGTTTCCATATTGGTATGTGCTCTAGATGTGTCTTTATGTGCGTGTTAATTTATTGCAAACTGAATAATGAATTACAACACTTTTTCATGCCTGAATATGCTTTTATATTTAATATAGCTGTGTTATGCATTTTCTTTTTCGTTTTTGGTTCTATATTACTATTTTTCCAATAGCTCATTCTCTTAATTATCGTTTTTATCCGTATATTCGAGTTTTGTGTCGAGTTGCGCTTGTTTTATTCACGTGTAATCATGTGTGCGTGTTGACACGCAGATTGCTAGTGTTTCATATTCATCTGCAATTTTACTGCTCACGCTCTCCTCGTTTGCTTTTTGTATTCATCTTGTTGAGTTAGTTTCCACAATGAGCGCTCATCTGACATTTTCCACAGGTTTGCGTTCTCATTTTGCCCAGTCGTTCTACAAAGTGTTCCATTTTGGCGTCTAACTATCACTATTAAACTGTCTTGGCCAGACTGTGCTTCCCACCTCGCGTGCGTCGTGTCGACTGCATGCGCGCGTGTGTTTAGGCTTTGTTATACTTTTCTTGACGGCGCAGTTGGTTGTGGATAGGGCTTGTTGCTGTTCTCTTTTGTTCCAACTCTGTTTTGACACATTTATGGCAGCAGCAGCTATTAGTGTTCGCACAAACTTTGTTTGGTTTTCAGTGCCTAGAAATTTTAATACCATAGTTAAGGAATTATGGCTGGTCATGGGCGTTGTAGAGAGAATGTGAGAGCGCATTAGCAAAATTTGCGTTGTTGGCAGTTAGCCAAAATAGCGGTGTTTCAGTGTAATGTACACTTATTTGTTTGAGGTTTCGCTCATTCTTAGTGGCGTGCTTTATTAGAGCATATTTATCAAACTGCCACACGCTATGTATGTGGTTTATATGATAATCAGTTGTATAATAGTCGCAGTTATTGCACTCTGGTGTAATATCGGCGTAGAATGCGTGTGCGTTCAAGAAGCACGTGTGGCCTTATTTGTGTGATAGGCGTGTTGTCGCTGTTTGCCGTGGAGGCGGGGGCTCGTCACGTGTACGCAGTGGAGGCTAGCGGTGCCGTGAGTCGCCTGGCTCGTGCCGTCGTCCAACATAACCAGCTCGAGCAGCGAGTCACTGTGCTGCACGGTCGAGTGGAAGACGTTGAACTGCCCGTCACCGCCGTCGATATTATCGTGTCAGAGTGGATGGGCTTCTACCTGCTACACGAGGCCATGTTGTCTTCTGTGATTGTCGCCAGGGACAGGTGGGTATGTATGTGTGTGTATGTGTGTGTATCACACTCGCGTCAAACAGGTGCCTGAGACCAGTGTGTGTGTACATGTGTTGTGGAGGTTCTTGCGACCCGGTGGCTTGATGATGCCCGACATTGCTGAGCTGTTTGTGTGTCCGTCGAGCGTTGACGCGTTGGTCGCAGACAAACTGTTGTGCTGGCGTCACGTGCAGCAGACGTGGGACATGAAACCCGTGGCAGATGCGGTGCGTGATAGCTGGCAGCAGGAGCCTCAGGTGGGCAATCACTGGCTGTGTTGCTGCTTGATACAAACAGTCATTCACTCGCTGACAAACTCGTGCAAAATCGCCGACTCGTTGAACCAACAAACTCGTTCAGCAATGACAGCCATTGTTTCAATGATAAGCTGGCGGACTCATTGATGCTGAATTACTAACTGACACACTGAGTCAACCAGTCATATGTTTCTTAAGTTAATGCCCGTATACATGAGCATTCAGCCACGCTTGCATTACGAGTTTTCTTGGTTATTGCAGTGCATGTTTCAGTGTTGATGTGTTTGTGCGCGTGGGGGTGCAGGTAGTGAGCACTCGCGCCGAGGAGCTGTTGAGTGAGCCGCAGCTGGTGGTGCGACTCGAGTTGTTGCACGTGGACCACATGCAACTGGATGAGCTGCGGTGTCGTCGCTTTGTCGCCATCACGCGCCACGGCATCTACCGCGCTCTTTGTCTCTGGTTCCGCTGTCAGTTCACGTGCGGGGGTCGTGGCGAGGGGCACGTTCTCGACACGTCACCGCTCGCACCGCCCACTCACTGGCGCCAGACGGGCGTCGTGTTGCCGCGAGACTTCGAGGTCGAGCGAGGCGAGGTGGTCGGTTTTGAACTGGTTCTGCGGAGACGCGGGGACGCACTGTCTGACTCGACATTACAACACGACCAGCAGGCTCTTGATGCCGCTTGCCGGCAGAACGGCTCAGTAGCAGGAGACTCGGTGAGGCAGTACGCCATCACGGTGGAGATGTTGGACGAGGATGCTGAACATCCTGTTCCTTGCGATTGCGGCATCGGCCAGTGCATGTTAATCAAGGCTCTCATAGATAAAGAGCAGCAGGATCTTGATGATGAAGATGTTGCGTGATCTTGATGATGATGTCGTTTTATACGAACTATTAATGATCCACCATCATTCTGGTTGTGTTTTGTGGAATGCATCTTGTGAATATGAATCATGATTTTCATTCAGTATATATTGATATAAGCGTATGTTGACGCACAAGCATTGTGTACACGTACGTACATGTGTTATTCGAATTCGGCATAATTTGAATACACTTGTATTTTTAATTTGTTTTCATCTTTAAATGTGTTTGTGTTAAAAGCTTGTGAAATAACGGAGCATTTGATAACACGTTGCTGGAGGTGTATGAGAGCAGATTTATTGTCGTCTTTGACTTGTGAATTTCAGCGACAGTGAGAATCTATTTGCTTCGAGCTAGAATGTAGTGAGTGCTGCTGTTCCGGACGCGAGTATAATAGACGTGTTTTGCTTGTAGCATTGTCGGATATTGTCGCTTGAGAAGGCTTGACAGGTCTCAATTTACGAGTTCAATCACAAGTTGATAATACTGTGTGCACCGGATTTTCAGGATCACACGGTCGCAGTACCATAATAGTAAAAAAATATCACGATAAATCCACGCTGACGACATAGTGTGGTTGGACAGAATTTATGGCGAAGTCGAGCAATAAAGAGCACTCTATGAGACCTTAATTCATGCACACGCGGGTCTTGCTCGTGACCATGTCATGTTGAAGGATGTGGGAATGACAAGATGCAAGATGTTTATCAGCTGAATGATGTGGCGTTGATTGTTTCTTGGTCATGTTGACTAAATGTTTTGTAGTTTAACATGGTGTTTGTGCTTGAAATTGGAGTATATGTCATTCTGTGTTTCATTCTTTCTTGATCAAATGTGAAGTGATTGACAGCGCTTGGAACCAGGGGAAATTGCAGTGCGCAGATGCGCCGTAGAGCCAGCGAAAAAATTCATTTAGAAACGTTCACCTGAAACTCATTCCAGAATGTGCGTCTGCTTGCGTGTGCGCTTGGGTGTTTGTGTGTCTGTGTCTGTGTGCGCTCGTGCGTTTATGTGCGTTCGTGTGTGTGTTCGTGCGCTTGTGTGTGTATGTGTGCGTTAGTATATTAGAGTGCTGCATATCTAGCCAGAGCGGTGTGAGTGAGTGTCGTATTCGCGTGCATATGTATGTCTGTGTGCGAGTGTGTGCATGTTTGCAGCGTCAGCTTGCTGACTCGGCTCGACTTGCGTTTGAGCGTTGTGGCAGGTAGTGGTGTGTGTGTGTGTGTGCGTGTGTGTGTGCATTTACATGTATGTTGTCTGGTTCATGTTGATGTGTGCTTGTGTGCGATGGTCATGAGAAGCCGGTGCAGGGAGGGTGGAATGGGTGCGTTGTCTGTGGAAGGATGGTGTTTGATTGCTGAGCGCTGGTGCATGAAAATACAGGTGAAACGTGGTGCTGCTGTCATCTGACTTTACTACTAGCTATTTCGGCATTTTACTGATTCAATCATGAGTAATCCTGATCAATCGAGTGGATCGCAGTCAAATTTTGATCTCAAGCTCATCCCCGAGTTTGACGGCTCCGGGAAACAAGATGTTTCGGAATGGCTGGAAAAAGTAGAGCTCGTATGTCAGCTCAAAAATGTGGACGATGTCGCAACTGTCATTGCGCTACGCGTGACAGGAGGGGCGTTTGCGGTGTTTCAGCAGATGAACCCCCTCGATCGGGTTAATTGCGACAAACTAAAGGCTGAGTTGAAAGCTGCATTTGGCGCGGACCGGTTTACCGCCTATGAACAGTTCACGCGCCGCAAACTGTACTCTGGCGAGTCACCGGACATATATCTGGCGGATTTGAGACGTTTGGCTGCGCTATTCGGTGGCGTACCAGAGACAGCGATCACGTGCGCGTTTGTTGCAGGGCTGCCTTCCAATGTGCGTCAGCTTTTGAGGGCGGGCTCACGCGTGGAAGTCCTGGACACTTATCAAGTTCTGGCTCATGCTCGCATTCTGTTGCAGGAGGACCCTCAGGCGTCATTTGTGCAATCAGGACTTGGTGCTCGAACAGCGACCGTGCCAATCAACAGGAATACTCAGCTACGTTGTTTTGCTTGTGGCGGAACAGGACATTTTGCCAGATATTGTCGGGATGGAGCTGTGAGCTCTAGAGGAAGAACAATGAGGAGAGGCGCTGTGGCCCGTGGCAGTGTGGTGCGGTGTCATCGCTGCAATGAAGTCGGACATTTCTCTCGAGAGTGTTCGGGAAACGACCAAGGGGAGAGGCCGTTTGCGCAAGCGTCTTCTCCCGCTCTCTAAATTCTGCGCTTCCTACTGTTTCAATGTGTGTTAACGGAGAGCGGACGGCATGACGCGCGTGCCTCAACGGTGGCTGAAGCTATCAACTGACTGCTTCAGTGACTTAAAAACGTCGTTCGTCGGGTGCGGAATTGCTGAGTGTGAAGACGATGGGTGCTCGTCAGCAGAGGTGATTCGTGATGTTCATCATCTGATGGGACATCCTGGAGCTCGGAGGACGTTACAGTGTGTCAGACGGACGCGACGGAATGTGAGCTCGCGAGAGGTACGGGAGGCTCTAAAGCGGTGCCAAATATGTCAATCGGTAGATCCAGCGCCGGCAAAATGGAGATCTGGTCATCTGGAGGTGGAGCGCGTGTGGCAACGCGTTGCTATCGACATTACCCACTGGAAAGGATTGTCGTGCTTGACCATGGTGGATTGTGGACCGTCACGGTTTGCAATATGGCGGCCGTTGCGCATGCAAAATGCCGCGTGTGTCATCGAGCAACTTGAGAGTGTTTTCTGCGAGCGTGGACCTCCGGAAGAGCTTTTCGGCGATAACGATACGGCTTTCAGAATTAAGCTCTTCGCGGCTTTTGCTGAAAGATGGGGAGTCAGACTGAGGTTCAGGTGTGCGTATGTACCAAGTGGTAACGGGGTGGTGGAGCGTAACCATCGCACCGTGAAGGTTATAGCGGCTAGAAAAGGGTGTTCTCTGGCCGAGGCAGTATACTTGTATAACGTGACGCCGCGTGGTAGCGGATCAGACAGTTGTCCAGCCGCTGAACTGTACAAATACGCAGTCAGAGTGCGAGGCATTGATAAGGTTTCAACGCTGACGGGCGAATCAGAAGATTGTGTGTACAAGAAGGGAGACTTGGTGTGGGTGAAACCACCAAACGTGCGATGTGATCAGAGATACGGTAAGGGTGTGGTCACTGGTGTGGTTTCGCATCAATCTGTGGAGGTGGATAACGTTCCGCGCCACGTGCGCGATCTGCGACCTCGTGATCAGTCTCATAACGAGGCTGAACAACCAGAAGTTCTAGATGACAACGCGGATGATGAAATGTTCATCACTCTGCCTCATCGACGGAGTCGCGAGGAATGTGACGCTTTATCGGGTTTTCAGCCCCGCAGATCAGCGAGGCTGATTGAGAAGCGGCAGCGCGCCGTCCGATGATTGTTGTCATGACTATTTGACACGAATGTTCGGTTTTGTGGTTTGTTCTTTTGATGTTCATGTTGTGCTTCTTTTCTTCTTACCCCTATTGTCTATTGTATTGTCTTCCCCTGTGTCAACTTTCGTTTTTTGTGATTTGTATATAATCAGGGGAGAGTGTGCGTTAGTATATTAGAGTGCTGCATATCTAGCCAGAGCGGTGTGAGTGAGTGTCGTATTCGCGTGCATATGTATGTCTGTGTGCGAGTGTGTGCATGTTTGCAGCGTCAGCTTGCTGACTCGGCTCGACTTGCGTTTGAGCGTTGTGGCAGGTAGTGGTGTGTGTGTGTGTGTGTGTGCGTGTGTGTGTGCATTTACATGTATGTTGTCTGGTTCATGTTGATGTGTGCTTGTGTGCGATGGTCATGAGAAGCCGGTGCAGGGAGGGTGGAATGGGTGCGTTGTCTGTGGAAGGATGGTGTTTGATTGCTGAGCGCTGGTGCATGAAAATACAGGTGAAACGTGGTGCTGCTGTCATCTGACTTTACTACAGTATGTGTGTGCGTGTGTGCTCTTGCGTTTGTGCGCGCGTTTGTGCGCGCGTTTGTGCGCGTGTGTGTGTGTGTGTATATGGTCAAACCGACCACAAAGCGTCGGCGATTGCTTGCAGCTCGCTCGCAGTTGATGCACACTATTCTCATTGCTCGCAAATGCTCGAATAAGCAGTGCCAATAATCTAGGCTGTGAATTGCACGAGATATTGTGTTTATTGTTATTATGTGCGTGTGAATATCGGAGATGCGGCGGGCGGCAGAGTAAACCAAGTGTTAACAGTTAGCACCAATTGTTTAGCAGTTGCATCCAGTGTAGAACTGAGCGGTGACATGGCGCACGTTCTTCGGCTGGTCTTGATCTCCTTGCTTGCCACATCCATCTCGACTACATCAGGTTAGCAAGAGTTATATCAACCCTCATAAACTATACTTATATATACCAGTCATACATTTATATACAACAAATTGAAGGATTCATTTGGCTCATTATTATTTATCGCAACTGATGAACTGCATGTATCTATAATCTGCCGTTTGTTTTCATTTCATCCAATTTATTTGTCCAAAACACAAGTACAATACAAATAATCGAAGATAATTATAAGTACGAGTTGACAAACTGAATCACGCAATGAATGAATGGAACGGACATGATGAATTTGATACAATGTATGTATTATAGGTGTGTGTGTGTGCGTGCTATTATGCTTGATTTGATCCTATGCGTTTCGTTCCGTGTCAAATTCTTCTGAAAATGAAATCTGAAATCACAGCGCGATATTGATTTGCAGCGACTAGCCGCTTCCACTGGAATATACTAGGACACGGTGATAGATAATAGATATATTGCGTCTGCTTGTGTGTGCGCTTGTGTGTCCGTTTGTGTGTGTGTGTGTGCGTGTGTGTGTATTACCTTCAAATACTTACTATGATCTGTATTGTGTGTGGACTTGTAGTCATTGGCGCGGTATGGTGTGATATTAGCATTGAGTCGGCTTGTTCACGTGTGTCTACGTTACTCTAGCAGGTTGTGCGAGGTTGTATGTGTGTGTGTGTGTGTGTGTGTGTGTGTGTGTGTGTGTATTGTATTGTATTGTATCATTTATTGCCAAAAAAACAACATCACACAGGTAACACAAAATAACGAAAACATCAGAGGCAATATAGTCTGTCAAGCCATGGCTTGTTAGACAGACAATAAATATTTTTAATCTAGATTTGTGCAGTGCAACAAATTACTACAAAACATATGCTAAAACAAAACATGCAACAGAACAATGCAAAAACAAAATATATACAAAACAAACAGTACAGTCATACTGTGAACGTACAAATTATGTGTTTGCCTGGAGGTTATACAAGTGGTGTTTAATTTTCGCTTTAAACGTATCTATAGACATAATGGTATATGCTGATTTAATACAAACCGGTAGACAGTTCCAAAGTTTAGGCCCAAGGTATAATATTGAATTTTTGAAGAGGCTGGTTCGGAAGGATGGACATACCAAATTCACATTATTTCTACGTGTTGTTAATGAGTGTCCTTGAATTTGAAATATGGCATCATTATTTTTCATTGATCTGTATATGGTAAGATACAAGAAATACTTGTGCACATTCTCAAGTTTTAACATTTTCTGGTTGGCGAATATCTCGTCAGCTGAATACCTGCTTTTCTTGAAGAAAATTAGTTTCAGGATGCGTTTCTGAACAGTGAAGAGACATTTTAAAAATGATGGCCATGTGCAGCCCCAGACTGATATGCAGTAAATCAATTTGGAATAGCAAAGGGCATAATACAAGGTTTTCATTGCTTCCGTAGTCAGAGTTCGTCTGGTACGGTATATGACACCTGCTGTCCTAGATAATGCCCTACATACACTGGCAATGTGTTCGTTCCAATTGAAATATTCATCTATTATGACACCTAAAAAGTGTGTGCTCTTAACCCGCTGAACAACATTATTTCCAAGTTTTAATGTGTGCAGAGTATGTGTCAGAGACCTGTTTTGAAATAACATGACATGTGTTTTTTTAACATTAAGTTTCAGCTTATTATGTTCTGTCCAAAGATTTATATCATCTAACGTTTGGGACAATTTCAAGTGAAGATTTTGTAGGTCGTGATCGGAAACAATGAAACTGGTATCGTCTGCATACATGGTGAAATAGGCATTGCTAGAATTTATTATATCATTTATATACACTAGGAACAAAATTGGGCCCAAAATGGACCCCTGTGGCACTCCGCTCTTGATCACACTGTACTGAGAGCATACATCATTACAGAATACCATTTGTTTACGATCGGCCAAATAACTTTTCATTAAATCTAGAGGGGGCCCCCTTAATCCACACTTTTGTAATTTAAACAGTAATATATCGTGATCTAGCGAGTCGAAGGCTTTAGAGATATCTATAAAAACTGATGCCACGTGGGATTTTTTGTCTAATTCAGAATAAATTTTTGACGCAAAGTGCAGCAGAGCCGACTGCGTGGACCTGTTTTTTCTAAATCCGAATTGACAGTTCGCGAGTAAGTTGTTTTTTTCAAGGAAATGAATCAATCTGTAAGCAATGGCCTTTTCAAATATTTTGCTTACCACTGGGAGAATTGATATTAGTCTATAATTATTGATACACGTTTTTGACCCCGATTTATGCAGTGGTAGAGATTTAGCAATTTTCAGAGAGTCTGGGAATATTCCACAACTGAAGGAGAGATTAATTATATGAACCAAAGGAGGTACTATATAGCTTACCACCGATTTTAAGATATTTGCGTTTAATTTATCAAACCCCGCCGAATTAGATTTTAGGGACAATATGTAGCCTTTTATTTCACTCACAGTGCATGGGACTAAATACATGGAAAATAAAGGAGATGGATCTAAATACTGACTGAAATTGGATTTTTTTAAGGTGATGTTAGCGGTGGGACCTTTATCCACCAGATTAACAAAATGTCTATTGAAAGCATCAGCAACTTGATTGTCCGAAATACCATCTAAATTAATGGGTATATTACTTTCATTTTTACGTCCCAAGACCTGGTTAATCACCTTCCATGTTTTCTTAGGATTGCCTTCACAATCTTTTAACTGACTCTTGTAGTACTCGTTCTTAGCGGCTTTTAGAATAGAAGTCAACTTATTTCTATACTGCTTATACCTATCCTTGTATGTGAGCGGCCACTTGTGAGCGAGTCTTGCTAATCTGTGCTTTTCTCTAATACTTTGGATTAAACCTGCGGTCAGGTAAGGAGATGTATTTTCGAATCTTCCTGATCTAGCAATCTTCAACGGAAAGTTTCTTGAAAAGGCACTGCAGATCATATTTGTGAATTTATTATATGCGTCGTTTGGGCATATTGCTGAATTGACATCATTCCAGTTCATTTCTGCCACCTCGTTGGAAAATGATGTCATATTTATCTGGCTGAAATCGTGCCTCAATATCTGACGGTGTGGTTTTGGTGTGTGTGTGTGTGTGTGTGTGTGTGTGTGTGTGTGTGTGTGTGTGTGTGTGTGTGTGGATCAGGGGCGTAGCCAGGCTATCTGTCGCCAGATGCGGTAATTTTTTGTTACAGCGGTAACTACGATACATCAGCATTTAAATGACACACATATTTGACTTAACGCTTCAAATGAAGCACAACGATACAATGCGCATTTCACCACAAATATCATATTTAAAATCGTTAATTTAGAAAGTCTCACGTCCTGGTCAGGATGGTCAAGATGTCGCTCGACATAGAAACATACGGTAGTCGATGGTACTATTAACTTACTCCGGGAACGAGAAGCACTGGTGTGGATTGTACAACTTTATCAAGAGCATAGATTTATGTCGAGGCTCGGAGAATGATAGTCATGCATTAGTGTTGAAAATTGTTGGGCAGTTGCGTGGGACTCTCAATCATTTTATGCCTAGTCCATTGCAACAAGCACGCCTCAATGAAAAGTATATTGCATATAATTGCATATACACACTCACACTTGCCGTGTATTGTAACTTTTTTGCTATGCTGATTTTGATGACAATTTACCCAATGAACCGAACTCAACATAATTTTCGGGGGTATAATTATATATACCCCCATCCAATTTTTCGGGGGTATATATACCCCATACTGCCAGGATTTACACCCATGAACTTGATACATACTCAGAATACGAGAATGCAACCAGGAAATAAAATGTTCATTGACATTTTGTTACAGGCCGGTTAGCTTGTAAAAGCAGACATAAAGAACTAAAACAAAAGATGTATTAGAAGACGGGCGGGGGGCATTGCAGCTCCACGCGCGCCCACAAGACACCGCACACCGACACACACTCCATGACGCTGACGCAACGACTCCCGAAACATGACGCCACCACGTGGCACGCGCAGTCAGCAAACCGGACAATCCACCATTCAAACGCACGCTCATATACACATACAGCACCTTCACTCGCACTCATACAAAATAGTCATTCATACACAATATCCAGTACTAATCTATCACACATTTATTTGTATAGCGCACATTATAACACACGCGTGAAAAAACAAATCTTGGAGCAAAAAATATATACAAATAGTTAAGACACGCCGCTTAGGAAAACTAGCATGACAATACACACACACACACGCACACACACCCACACACCCAAACATAATCAAACACACACACACACTCAAGCACACACACACACACACACATTACATTTACATTACATTAAGACATTTATATCGCGCTTTTCACCCGAGGGTCTCAAAAGCGCTCACACACACACACACACACACACACACACACACACACACACACACACACACACACACACACACACACACACACACACGCACACACAAGAGTCGTACACATACAACAATCACGAACATACACACTCACCTACATACACACACACACACACACACACACACACACACACACACACACACACACAAAACAGACAAGTACATATACGCACAAACAAAAACATACACTCACGTTAACATACTCAGAAACACAAAAATACACACGCACACACACATACATATTGAATAAGATAGCACAACACAACATACAACACATTAAGACAACACAGCAAGCATACAACGACATACACTCAGATTGACAAATCACAACACAATGGACACACAAATACAAACCAGAAAACACAACATAACAGACACACAAAGACATACACTCAAACAAATAGACAGAGAACACAACACAACAGACACACAAACACAGATAACAGAGCTCAACACAACAACACACAGACAACATACAATAGAGAAACATACATACACAAGAACGGAAAACACGCGCATGAAGCACATACACATATAAGACAGAATTAGGAAACAATCAGACCTTATATTCAGTACTAATATATACAATATTATTAAGACAGTAATAAGACTTAGTGAGAAAGAATTTTTTAGTATGTTTTTTGAAAAGAGATAGAGATTTGATTGAGCGTATTGAGGGAGATAGCCTATTGTAGATACGAGGTCCTAAGATAGAGAAACAACGATTGTAGTGAGAATGCCTAGAAGGAAAGGAAGGTTCAACTAAAAGAAAAGGATCGTTAGAAGACCTAAGAGAAAGAGATGAGGTTTTATAAGACAGAAGGTCAAACAGATACGCAGGCTTACGAAGATGAAGAGCTGCATGAATAATTAAACAAATACACACACACACACACACACACACACACACACACACAAACACAGACGGACACAACGCAAAATTGAAACATGGCAGTAGAAGGAAAACAGAAAAGCAGAAAAACTTCTAGTAGCTATATCAAGCGAGACGGGCACGGTATGACGGCTAAGAGCGAAGCGTAAGGAGTAAGAGAGTGAGAGTCATGATCAAAAGATTTATCAAAGAGATGATTGTGTAGAGAGAAGGAAAACGATGAGAAGGATGTGGGGGAGATAACATGGGAGGGAAGAGAGTTGTACAAACGTGGAGCATAGAAAGGGAAGGATTTACTGGACCAGGTAGATTCATTGAGGGCATGGGGACAGGATGAAGGAAGTGGATGACTGGAAAGGAAGTTATTAGAGAGTGTAAGAAGCTGCGAGAGGTACGTAGGTTGCCGGGGTCATGCAAAAGCTTATAAACAAGACAGCAAATTTTAAAGTGGATGCGAGGGATGATCGGAAGCCATCGAAGTTTGTAGAGATAGTGTGTTAGAAGCATTTTTCCTGGATCATTCTCGTATTAGAATTTCGGAGGTATTTCTGAATCAGATTTTGTCACTGAATCAGTTCTTGGGCATTTAGTGAGTTTTGTTGAAACCTGGGGTCGCATTACTAGTCACTGATTCGATAATAATATTCACCGCTGTAAAATTGGAATAATAAGTTGGAGGCGACTTGTGCAATATTATCGTCACATGATTTCCGTTTATAATCATCATGGCATCATACCACCATCATAATGAGTGACAACACTCGATATGACAAGGAGCTAACATGAACTTTTTTCATCTGGGATCCTTTCAATTAGTATGAGAGAAACAACATTATTTAATAGCAAAAACAAAGGCCAAAAATCTGAGCATACAAACTGATATATGAACAAATAAAATACCAATAACAGTGAATGTGCAATAAAATACAATTACAATGGACAGATATCGTTTTCACAGAACACAAAGGCTTTGGCAAGCACAGATGAACAAAAGTTGAAGCGTGAACGAAGTTTCACAGTGTGAACCCATTGGTTCACACTGGGTTCACACTGTGAAATTCGCTTCATCTTTTGAATTTAGTTGTTGATTGAAGATGTTGTCACGCTGACTGCTAATTATTGAGACAGAACTGAGGTAGAATTGTCTGAGCACCGATTGAGTTCTGCAATTTGTTGCCAATGGCTAATTTAAGCAGCCGATCTGTCTGATGTGATTCACAACATATCTGTAATTACACGTGTTTGTGCCGATATGTGGTGTGCTTACTTGCACTTTACGCGGATATTTAGTGGTTTCGTTCATGTTTTGAATGTTGACGTTGATTGCTTGCGACTTAATCGTCCGTCGCTCAAACATTGTAATTTTGCCGTGCGTGTGCATAAATTGACTGGAAAATGTGAATGAAAGCGGCTTGATTTCATGCATACCAAACAATTTTCGATTCATCAACAACCTGGCAGAGAATGACGTGCAAAAAGTAATATGTTGAAAATTTTTCTTAAAATACCAAATTGAGTCAATCTACTTGTCCGCAACAATGCATTATGATAAATTCTCACAACGGTAAAGAAAAGACAAATTATTCTAGCCGCCTGTGCCTGACTGGGAAAATCATCACTCAAAAAACTCAATTTGCATTTTGTCAAGTAGCTGCATGCAAGAACATTGCGCGTGGCGACAGGCCCACATCATTAACACTGTTTGAACGTAGCCCACGACAGAGCCATTGTCACCGCCAGTTAACTATAGTTCGTGCAATTATATACTGTATCACGACGTTCTGCCGCATATCGCCAGAATTTTCTACTGTTTCGCCAAGTGTATGACGATTGAAGTTGTGATGATGAAAGTTATAACCGCGGATCTAAATCTAAGACGGTTCTAATTGAATTCGATAAGTATTGCAATATCGTTTAGTACTGCTCGCTAGTATTGCGAATTTCCGAAATGTGAACTCAGCGATATTTTTCTTGGAATAATTCTAAGGCTGAATGGTTTGAATGAAGCTTGGATGATAGATGAGTGAGAAAGTATTGAATGCTCTTGACTGAATATATCTGACAATGTACGTGCATATACTTGGTTTCTGATTGCAACTGATCTTATTGTGCTGGTATTGACCCTGGAATTGCGTTGCGTGTTTGTATGTGAAATAGCCAGTGTACCGGACACAATCGCTGTGTGCCTGTACATCAATTCTAGCCTCCTCGCCATTCCCGTCCTTATATATTGGTTGACGTTGTTGAATTATTACTGTTCTGTGCGAATATGATTTTTGTGTGAAATGGAAGCGTTTTTAATATCCTCGAACTTACACAACGATCAGTGTTTTGTTTGAATTATTTCACAGGTCTTATTACCGGGAAAATATTGAAAAACAAAAACGGAGTGTCTTGCATTGTTCTACAAGCAATCATAAATTGATATGTGAAATACTGAAGTGTTATGGGAGTCATCAATGAGAACAGTAAGTATAACGAGCGTAATGAGATAGCCAGGAACTGAAAATAACTCAGTTTCACAAACCGAAATAAGTTTCACTATCTTATTTTAAAATTTGATCCAAATATTTGCAAAATTGCTGGTACCCTATACACGCTATAATATATCCTATGAACCTAATATCACAACTGTGTCTAAAAACCCGTAAAACTCAAAATTGTTCGCATTGAGAAATCCTAGCAGAAAATCAGGATTTGTTAAAAATGTGCGTATCAACCTTTATAGTCGTGGACCCAAATAACTGGCACCCAAATAGGCTTGTGGATATTATGGCGGGTGCTGTGTAAGCTGTTTAGTGCAGTCATGCGTGTATCGTGTGTGCAGTCGGTGTGACCGTCACTAACTTGATTTCAGTTGGTGCAGTACGCTGAGTAACATACAAATTTCCAGCACAGCACAGCATCAACCATTTTCACATGCACCAACACATACATACACACATATGTACACATGGATACACACGTTCACACACTCACACGCATATTCACACACGCATATATCATCATTGATATTGATTCGTATAGCGTATATTATAACACACATGCGAAGAGACAAATCTTGGAGCCAAAAATATAAACAAATAGGTAAAAGAGGCCGCTTAGGGAAAACACACATGCGGACAATACACACACCTACACGCACACACACACAAACATTCTCATGCACACACACACTCAAGCACACACACACACACACTCAAGCACATACGAACACACAACGCAAAATTGAAACCTAGCAGTAAGAAGGAAACAGAAAAGCAAAAAAAACTTCTAGTAAATATATCAAGCGAGACGGGTACGGTATGACGGCTCAGAGCGAAGCGTAAGGAGTAAGAGAGTGAGAGTCATAATCAAAAGATTTATCAAAGAAATGATTGCGCAGAGCAGAGGAAAACGAATATAAGGATGTGGAGGAGATAACATGGGATACATACATACATATACACTAAAATGTACATACACATACACACGCACACACATATACTAAAACCTAATAACTGCAAATATCTGATATAATAACAAGACTCACTTGAGTAACATTGATCATTATCTTGTTGCATAAAATGATTTTCCGTCTTTGCATCATTTCACTGTTTTATCAGATGTATTGTTAGAATTTGCTCAAATGATTGTAGATGAAAAAATAGTGAGAATTGAGGATGAAAATGTGTGGTTTATTGTGCTTTCCTGCGGCATTACTACGGTATTAACTTGAACCATTATATTACGATTATAATAGTTAGAAAACCGTATTAATTATATGTATTACGTTTTTGAGAGGACTTGCATATGCGCTAGAATGGCTGGGTAGCGCGAGTGTTGTGAACATGTGCTGCTCGCCAAGGATGAATTATGCCGAATTATTTGTATTACAGACGAGCGGTTACTGCAGCGAATGTTTCTCAGTCCTCAATTCGATACCAGTGTTGCGACCCAGGTCACAGCTGTTCAAGGAGGCACAGCACGACTTCACTGCAAAGTTCAGCGACTCAATAACAAAATGGTTAGCCTGTAACACACCGTGCCTTCATTCACACGACACCAAACTTATATGGACTTTCAGCTGTCAGAAGTATAAGTGAATTTTTTTGATTAGTAAATGTGGAAACTTTGGTGGAGGCTTTATTGTGCTTTGGAAGTTTTGTAAGAGAAACGCGACCTTTTTAACAGATGCATGAACATATTGCTATTCTATCATGGCTGACTTGGTGCCATTTGACTTTACGTTTTAGAGTAAGCGCGGGCTCTAGTACCATTTTCCCCGACGAACCCTCTGGTCAAACACCGATACGATGCGATGAACAATGAGCATTAGCCAACATGGTCCAATTTTTATCAGCTAATCTTGACCAATTTCGATCAGCTGAATGAAGCTCAGTGGTTTTCAAACAATTTAACGCTTACACGTACAATAGAAAGTCTGACCTTAATATCGTATATCTATAGTGAATACAGTAAGTCGCCAACTTACGAACATAATGGGGACCGAGAGACTGTTTGTATGTCCATTTTATTAATTTAATTTATTTTTCAACCGGGCATAAATACACATGAATGAAAAAACACATGTATTTGGCTCCAACATTTACAAAACATCAATTGTAAAATATAACATGAGCCACAGTGGCTTGTTTGCTTGCCATTTGAACAAACACTACATTATATACATCACACACAAGTACAAGTAAAGTATAAAATACCAATTTAAATACAAAAATATCAAAGTCAAAGATGAAACGAAAAAACAGGGAACATATGTACACACAATTAAGTAACAAGTGAAGTTCACATAAAAAAACACAGAAAAAGCTATGTCTCATCAATCAGCAGCTGCTTCATTTGTCACTTGAACTTGCATATTGAAACATCAGTCGTAGGATTGCCGTAATTTCGCCATACCCTAGGAAGGCGAAATTCATAGGAATTAAGTCGAAAAACTTTGAAGGAAAAAGGAATTTCGAAGTAATTTTGATGTCTCGTGTCAAAAGTATTTTTGTAATTTCTCGCAACACGACAATGAAGAGTCAACGGTATTTTTCGGTTTTGTGTTTAAAACCGAATATTAATAATTTATAATTTGATTAGTTTTAGTTCTTTAATTTATGATTAGTTTTAGTTCTTTAAATTTATGTGTTAAAGGTTAAAGGCCTAAGTGGCAGCTGCTACACGGGAATAAGCCGAAGCTTATGAACACACAGGTGTGCCCCGTGCAGCTCGCTGTCACCGCAGAACCGACCCTCTTCACGCTATGGCACCACAAGGACGTAAGACGTATTAGAGAGGGCCACCTCCCCAGAATGCATGTCACAACACATGACTGATATCTGGTACCATCATTTTCTGCTGGGTGGACAGGGGCTGTGGGATTATAGAATTCGCCCAATGAAATTCTGCTCGGGTTTCGAACCACGGACCTCCCTTGTGAGGCGGGTGTGCTACCACTACACCACGGAGTCCAAATTGACGCTGTCGTATCAAGCACACCAATAATTATTCTTAAAGACCATTTTTGCAATTTGAAAATACGAAGAAGATTGGTTTTGTAATTTATTCCCCAGACCAAATTACAATCATTTAGATGCGGTAATATAAGAGATTTGTGAATGAGACACAGTTGTTTGGAATTCAGGAACTGTTGGGCTCGACTTATCATACCGTTTATTTGAGCAACTTTGCTGCAAACGTTTGAAATGTGTGATTTGTAAGACAAGTCCGAGTCAACATGAATTCCAAGGACTTTTACAGTCCGTTTGCAGGGCAGAGTAGCATTCTTGATGTGACACTGACAGCAACATCAGCAATATTATGTTTTCTCGAGAACAATTGAAACACTGATTTGTTTACTGATTCAGGCTTAGTTTATTGTTATTGAATCAGCTTGATATTTTTGTCATGCAGTAGTTTATTTTGTGCTGTAATTTTTAGATATTCTCATCAAGGATAAACACATTCGTGTCGTCAGCAAAACAAATAGTGGATTTGCTTGTTTATGAAATTAAATCGTTAATGAATATAATAAATAATAAAGGGCCTAGTATTGATCCCGGTGGTACTCCACAGCTAATGGAAGTGAGACATGAGTTATAGTTTTTCAACTCGACCCGTTACTTGCGATTACAAAGGTTATTTTTTATCAGATCCAGTGCTGTTCCGCGTATGCCAAAATTTGCCAGTTTTTCTATAAGTATGTAGTGACTGATATAATCGAACGCTTTTGATAGGTCAATATAAACGCTGGCTTCTCTGTTTATCCTTCGCTTCACACCCGACATTATGATGGAATGATGCACAGGTAAAGCACAAAAATGGCCGTTACACGGGGACACAGTAAACATATGCTATTTCGTGTTTATGGCGCACAGCTGACGAGCGCAGCAGCGCCACGGCGCGGCAGACTTGTGAACTATATTAGCACCCGGGAAATTTCTAGTTTGCTAGCATCTTTCAAACAATTTTTGGACCTATTTATAAAATTTTGTGTTCGTATGTACGGAATGTTCGTAAGTAGAGGAATTGCTGTATTTGTAAATGTGCTATATCAGAGCCAGTCGCGGATCCAGAGTGCCATTTTGGGAGGAGCTGAATTAATTTGGGGAGGAGGCTAAAACTTGTTGGCGATCAGTCATGTACATACATAATTATGCTACGTCTTTGCGATAATGATTATATCAACAAATTATACAGAAACAATAGTTTTATTGACCTCTTTTAGTGAATTTCGTGGTTATGAGGAGTTGATGGAAACATTTTGGGAGGGTCAGCCCCCTGAGTATGATTACGTAATTAATTTTATTGTTTGCATATTCTGCAGGTATTTTTTGCTTCGTAATGAGTGAGTTTGTTATAAAAAGCACCATGGGTATTGAACATTCATTTTAATCATATCTTTCAGTATGTGATTGTAGCGTCATTTTGAGAGACACACATTATTTAGAGAAGGCATTGTTTGAGCTAATTTTCATAAACGTCCGCTCCCGTCAGTGCTATAATGCGGCATGGTATTAATTCGATCCTAGATCAAATAGTGTTTAATGCGGCTTTCATTTCAATCATTCACCGCTTGCATTTGCCTGATCAACCCGCCTCTCACAGTCCTATTGATTTGTGTGTGGTGCATTAGTAGAATTCTGCTATAACGCATATTTCATATCGTTGTGTGTGTATTTCGATGACATGGTCGATACACAGAGCAACAGCATATGCGACTGATTTGACGCTGTGGTTTTGCATTGCCGGCTCCAATTGGTGTTGTTGTTTATTGAATCACATTTATTTGTGTTGTGTTACTTATTGAATCATATTTATATTTATTGTTGGATGTTTATTATTGAATCATATTTATTGTTCTTGATTGTTATTTATTACTTATTTATTGATATTTATTCTTATTTATTGATATTTATTCTTATTTATTGATGGCTGTTATGTACTTAATGACATATTTATTCATATTTATTCTTATTTATTCATGCTTATTGTTATTTATTTTCTATTTATTTATATTTTTTCTTATTTTACTCTCTATTTATTACTATTTATTATTGGTTGTTGTTATTTTTTCAATTATACTTTTACTCAGTGTTGGCTGTTGTTGTTTATCGAATCATATTTATTGTTGTTGCTGTTTATTGAATCATATTTATTGTTGTTGTTGTTTATTGAATCATATTTATTGTTGTTGCTGTTTATTGAATCATATTTATTGTTGTTGTTGTTTATTGAATCATATTTATTGGTGTTGTTGTTTATTGAATCATATTTATTTGTGTTGTGTTACTTATTGAATCATATTTATATTTATTGTTGGATGTTTATTATTGAATCATATTTATTGTTCTTGATTGTTATTTATTACTTATTTATTGATATTTATTCTTATTTATTGATGGCTGTTATTTACTTAATGACATATTTATTGTTGATTGTTATTATTTATTGAGGAACGTGGGCGGAGTGACATTATGGATTGTTATCGGATGATGGTTTATTATTGATTGTTATTTATTTATTATTTTCTTTCCAACTCTCTTTCTAGGCTTTTTTCTTTTCGAACTCTCTTTCTCTCTGAATCTTTTGGGCGCTTCCGGTACATGGGGCCACCTTAGGGTGGTAATAGTGCTTGCACTCTTCCCATGCTACTGGATTTGCCTGTAATTAATAATAATAATAATAATAATAACAAGAGCGGCATGAGGCTCGAGGATTGAAACAAGAGAGATAGAAAAATAACAAACTTCTAGCAAAACGTTATCATTAGTGCCAAGTGGTCATTTAAGTATGATTTATTCATATATTATGTGAGGTCAACATGAAGGAAACAGCATAATCGTGACAAAATCATAAAAAATCGCAAACACGGGAATCTAATGCGCTGTAAATGCATCATGCCGTACCATCCACCACCTGACTTGATACTCTCTCTTGACAACCGGGAAACTCATTTTATGTCTTGCGTGCTGGTTGTGGCACTAGAACCAGTGTCAGAACTTGTAGGAGCATGGGTTTTTGTTCAGGTGTCGTGGATACGCAGTGGCGACCTGCACATCATGTCTGCCGGCACCCACATGTACACCACGGACGCTCGCTTCAGCGTGGCGACTGACTCGGCGCGGGTAGACTGGATGTTGATGATTCGCTCGACTCGTCTGTCTGACTCGGGCACGTACGAGTGTCAGGTGTCGGGCAAACCTGTCATCAGCTACCCCGTCCAGCTGGCGGTCGTTGGTAGGCGCAACCACAAACAAGAGCGTAGATTTATGTCGAGGCTCGGGCAGCCATCATCTGTTAGTGTTCATGGATGGTTCAGTTTTTTAATTGCATGGAGCCCTACACTATTTTCGGCCTATTCATTTACAACACACATCTCAATGAAAATTATATATACACATTTGTCGTGTATTGTTTCATTTTTGCTATGCTGATTTTGATGACAATATACCCTATGAACTGAACTCAGCAGAATTATCGGGGAGTACAATGTGCAATGTAATGTAAATGTGTGTGTGTGTGTGTGTGTGTGTGTATGTGTGTGTATGCTGCTTATGGTGAGAGAGCGATAACTTGAATTTATCACCGCGGAGAAACCTGGTGAATTTTCTTTAAGGGCATGTGTGTGTGTTGATCTCTCTTTCTCTCTCTACATATTTTGCTCTATCTTTCTGCATGTGTGTGTGTGTGTATATGTGTGTGTGTGTGTGTGTGTGTAGTTCCGGTGACTCGTATTATCAACACGGACAAAGTGTACCTGGACGCTGGCAGTCTGATGAATTTAACATGCACCGTCTCTGAGTCCCCGCAGCCGGCCACTCACGTGTTCTGGTACCATAACAACAAGGTATGCACGCGCAAATATGCGTGTACGCTTCCAAGCTTCTCTGTTCAAGATGGCTGCATTGAAACATGTAGAAAATGAAACTTATTCAAGTGCACGACTGCAGCTCGGGCGCTCAGTATTCATACATCAAAGCGATAGTATTGTGGCGCTTGTTTATAGTTTGATCATGTTTGTTTCGGATTCACTGGTGTTGTGCATTGTAAACGTAGATGTAACGTAGATGTTGTGGGTGTTTGCGAGCAATTATGATTCAGCTTTAATTGGTTATATTTCCAATGTGTTTTTAAATTCTTATGAACATAATCAGGGCCGGATTAAGACTTCGCGGGGCCCTAGGCAGTTCAGATCCGCGGGGCCCCCATGATATGAGATATGAACAAGTAAACCTGGGCGTGATATTGTGGCATCCCATTCACTTGAGTCAACCAACACCTTGCTTATGCGCCGAAAAACTGATCAACTTTTCAGTAACACATGCAGAATATGGGTTTATAACCTTTATCTATATGATTAATAAGGGTTTCAACAACTTGTTTGCATCTCCCAAACCCGAAAATGCAATCCGCAATATAGAGTGATTTGCCTGACTGATATCCTGCACGACCCAAATTCGGTCACCTCCAATCGCTAATAGAATACAAGCACAAAATACGCATAATATATTGCATAATATATTCGCGTACAATACTAAATACAACACAAGATACATTTAAAGATATAACAAAAGATAGATTACACCAACACTTTCATACATGGAACACTGAGCGCTCAATATTGCTTTATCCAATATTTCATACACTGTTGCAGACAATATTTCACCTCACAGGTGCAGTTTTGACACAGCTAGCTCTATCAAATATTTTTGAAAATTCCATACAAATTTAGTTATACAAATGTAAATATATCTGGAAGACGCAAATTTGCTGCAAATATTCCTTGTAGTTGATACAAAAACAATCGTAATCATGAAACATGAATCGAAATCGTGATCATGAGGTGCCGGTTGACTACCATTCCACCAGTAGTATTACATGATTATATACACTTTTTCTGGACTTCATTTTAGCAAAATAATCAATAACATCGTTGAAATCAATAATATTTGTGAGATCGGACTCAATAGTCAACAACGCTAAGCTACACATTTTTTCTTGACTCATCGTCGAACGGAAGTGGTTATTAATTCTTTTCAAGACAGAGAATGAACGCTCCCCTTCACAGTTAGAAGATGGTAGCGTCAAGTAAAGGCGGTAAACTATGTCCACATTTGGGAATGCTTGTGAAACACCTGCATCCCTGATATGTTTAAGAGCAGCTGATGGTGCACATTGTTCAGAGGTCGCTCCAATATGTTTCATATATCCGGAGAAATGAACAATTTTTTCAGCAAATGTTTCGTCAACATCTGCCGAAAACTGCTGGTGCAACTTTACCGCAGCTTCCCTTAATTCAGAATCTGGAATGTTGGTGGTTTGGAAAGGAAATCCAAACTCTCTATTGACGTCATGATATGCTTCTTTTCTTTTCATCAATTCCGTTATTAGTGAATCCAGGATAACATAGTAGGTGCCTGTTTTTGAGATCCACTCGCATAAAACTTCCCAACATAACGCTCACGAGATGAAGTATTGTACAACGCCAATATCTGCAATCAACATTCCACTTTAAATTGTTTTTAATTTTCTATATAATTTTTCCTTATAGTTCATGGTAATCAGGGTCAGCGTCAAATAAGTG
Organism: Sacculina carcini; assembly: GCA_916048095.2. Lineage (NCBI taxonomy): Eukaryota > Metazoa > Arthropoda > Thecostraca > Sacculinidae > Sacculina > Sacculina carcini. The sequence goes on along the minus strand of OU696570.1, from coordinate 131,364 downwards.
GGTGGGCTTGGAAGGCTGAAGTTTCCCTCCAAAAACGGCCAAGACCGCCAAAGCCACCCAATAACTTAATCACGGCTATATTTGGCTTGACCACTGTGCTTGCCATACCCCCTTATCATTTTTCATAATCCCCCTCCCTCAGGAAAATTCTTGGCGCTGCCACTGATGATAATCACTTCACAGAACCAGGATGATTTGTCTACCATGTGTGTGTATGAACGGCAGACTCAACCGTCTCTAATGCTACATGCTACCCTCAAATATTTTTGTGTAACTCACATAAAAGTTGTAAATGAAAGCATACAGAGCCGCAAAGAGGTGTAATGGGGCTCCTCCAGAGGAAAATTGTTGATAAAATTAGAACACCTTGTACAAAAAAGCTAGTGACGATTTTAGTCACACGTTCACTCTGGGAGCCCCTTCTCCCTCCTTCTAAAGGTGCCCCTGAACATCGTGGAGCCCACGACCGAGGAGCTGTCGATACGGCTCTGAAAACCAAAAAATTATGCTATAATTCTCAATTAAATGTTCAAACATGTATGCGATGAAATTGCAGAACAATTCGGCAATACACTGTAACTAACTACACTGATACGTTTGCCACAACTTTGTCCATTCAAGACAGTGCATGTACATTTGATGATCGACGAAAGGGGCAGTTTGCGAGTTCAATGAACCCCAAATGCATGTCATATGCGTGTGCAATGGGCACATACATACAAATACACCCATACACACACACACACACAAACACACACACACAGGAACACACAAACACACAAACACTCGCCGTGCGTACACAATGTGTATGTATGCGTGTGTGGATGTAAGTGTGCGAGCGAGCTGGCTATACACAAAGCTATGCACGTGCTATGTTTTATCAGGTTACTTTCTGACTGATGCAAAAATACAACATGAATTAGCGGGAGAATGTTTCAAAATATTTGGCAATGAGGGCAGACTATGAGAAGTTGAGAAAATAATGAGATGGACCCCTGAGATATTTCAGTCGCAGCACCCACTGCCTCTAGGGACCCAAAAGCGCGGGGCCCCCAAAAGCGCGGGGCCCTAGGCAACTGCCTACTTTGCCTATACGTTAATCCGGTCCTGAACATAATGAGAATAATATCTGACAATGTCGCCCATCTCAGAATGGCATCTACCACCAAATCATGCCTGGAAAACATTATAAACTCACTTTATTATAACTTTTACACATGATAAATATCTTTTGTAAGAAGCAAGTAACGTATTAGCCTTACAGCAACCAAAGAGCATGGATGCATTTATATAGCAGATATTATACGTGTTTGTATGTTATGTGTGTATGTATTGTATGTATGTATGTATGAACAATTTTACTCACAAACTTGCTTGCATTAGGCAACTTAACTATACTTAATTACTCACTTAATTGCGTTGTTTTAGCTGCATTGAAGAGGTGATTATGGCTTCACTAACCGCTCAGTGGCAAAATAATGCTTGATTCTAATCACATTTTCGCTGGCCGAGTTAAACCTGCTATTTACTCAATGTCACAGCATCTCGTAAAACCTGGCTAATTGACAGACTTGCTGGGTTTTGCTTTGCTCTTCTGGTATAACTGAGTTAAGTGGCCAACTAAACGATGATAATGCCTTGTTAGTGGCATTAACTTATGTATAAATAGTATTTCAGCGAGACTACCATTCTAATGGAGATTACGAGGTACACTTCCACTGACTGGCTGCACAATCGCACGAGCATATTCACTGTACTAGCGGTTTTTATTTAACTGCTGTGTATTCTGCTTTATATTTCACTTGTTCGACTAGTGTTTTTGCTTTTATATCATTTCTCTTGGGATCCATTGGGATCATAAAAATTCTTAATCAGTACTATACAAATTCATAGGCCTAAACATTAATAATATATATGAATAGAAATATAATAATGTTATAGAGGCTAATTTGTGTTATATCATGCGCACAAACACAGCACATCCCAGTGAATGAGGACATGGCCATATCAACCAGTCGGGCTTTGTGTGCGAATTTGGCACGAGAGCAGGTCGTTAATCTGAGCGGCCATTGTCACAGACGATATATGCGCGTGTGTGTGTGGCTCGTGTGCATGTCAGAGTCATTCGTTAAAGAGCATTAGTGGCGGCAGCTGAGCGTTCATATTGTGGTCAGATAGCTGGAACGAGATGTCAGTGTGAAATGCAGTCTTGCGTCCAGCTGTATATTGGTGCAGGGTAATGTGCGGTTAATTGCCTGTGAGTCCTGTGTTCTGCCATTTCAAGTGGCTATTAACTGAAGCTTTATTACGCTAACTGCCGGTCAATAGAGGACGCATGATAACGCCGTAGTTCTCCTAGTTCTTGCGCCGAAAATGTCGGAAATAATTCAACAAAACATTGTAATTTTAGCATTGAATATTGTTATTTGATCAACGAGATTTGTTAGAATAAACATAATTTGTTTGTGCGTACAAGAACTGGTGCATGATCTGACGTGAAGATGTTTCCTCTGTTATAGTTGATCGTTTTCGCTAGTCAGCATATTGCATCTTCATTAGATCCACCTGAATGATGTATTATTGTTATTGCCCAAGTCGGTATCACATCAATATATCAATACACACAGATTATTACATTAATGTGTATCACTTTCATATGTTCGTACATACCGCAACAAGACATTAATATACACCACAATACATTTATACATATCTCATCAATACATTAATACAAGCACTTGTCTACACAGTATTTCTCATTCAATTTGCTCATTATATTGTTCTATAATTAATATCAGCTTGATGCTGGTAGGTGTAAGCCAATCGAACTTATTTTTTGCTCGTGTTAATTGCTCAAGTAGGCTTTGCCCTCTGTTATTCACACTGCTCTGTTATTTACACTGTTCTGTTATTTACATTGTTGTTCAAAGGTTCGCAACTGGAAATATTGACTGCCAGCCATACTTCCTACTCAGAAAGTTATTTCAGGCTCAGTGTATTGCTATTACGTCACAGGGATGACCGCTTTGCCGTGATCGCATCCACTAAGTTTTCTCTCAAAATTCCATTTGGTTCGAATTGAAGCGGCATATAACTGGCGGTTATTACGCAGATAATGCTCTTGTTTGGTGTTTATTTTGTGTGTTTGGAAATGCACTAAATTGAGCGCATCTTGTCCTCCACTTGATACGATTATTGTATGGTCTGCATGATAGTTGTCGGGCGATTGCAGATGTCACTGAAGCGAAATAAGCGCTGTGCTAGTATGATAACATCGAATGTCTTACACCAAGACCACACTGAGTGGTCGATACAATGTTGGAACCGATAACAGCACGACTTCAACTGCCAATGTCGTGTTTATTGATGTTCGTGACGTTTCATGTTCGTGACTCTCGGATGAAATCTATTGAAAGTGGAAAATGGGGCGGGTTTAGTGGTGTTGTAATTGAATTTGCCAAAAACGCTTGGTTCCACCATACTGGAAATACTGAGTCAACTGCTAATACGTAACGGTTGTCGTCCTCCAAGCCTGAACACAAATCTACGTCAATGCTTCTGCTTATAATTTGTATATGAGCGTATTCTGTCAATGCCGATTTTCAGTTGGAATTAAAGTGCCGGTGACTGCAAGAGGATACTGATAGTCACCATACATATTATCCCATACTGATAGTCACCATACATATGATCCCATACCGATAGTCATCATACATATTATCCCATACTGATAGTCATCATACATATCATCCCATACTGATAGTCACCATACAGATTATCCGTCTTCACTGCTTCTGCGTTAATGTGTATGTGTGTGTATGTGTGTGTGTGTGTGTGTGTATGTGTATGTGTATGTGTATGTGTGTGTTTGTGTGTGTGTGTGTGTGTGAGCAGTCCATCAACTACGACTCAGCTCGAGGAGGTGTGACAGTGGTGACGCAGACAGCGCGAGGAGCCAGTGAGACGAGCACCTCGACCGTGTCATATTTGCTCATAGTGGATACTGTGCCGCACGACTCGGGCTATTATACGTGCAGCCCGTCAAACGCACCTTCGGCCACCACGCATGTGCACGTGCTTAGCGGTTCGTTTGCACACACACACACACACACACACACACACACACACACACACACACACACACACACACACACACACACACACACACACACACACACACACACACACACACACACACACACACACACACACACACACACACACATTTAATTTTTTAACCATTCATATAGCACAATTCATGCTTTCATGTTTTTGATGCATGTTTTCATGTTTTAAAAGAATATTCTACAGTTTTCTCGGTTATTTCTGCTAAAGTTTCCGCTTTATTTGCAATGGAAAACTACGTGACAAAATTTGATGGCTCTAAAATCAATGATGATTGAACTGTAGAAGAGATTATGAAATGAGAACATCGAGTGTGAATAGTGTTCATGATCGAACATGACTCCATGCGTTGTTTGCCACTCATTTCTGACTCGACTCATCACATTCTGGATCAGCTGTTTGTCACAGTGGTCCAACGCAGTCATACAGCATGTTAATACACCGCAATATATAAAAATGTGGTGGGAATTGCCGGGTGAAAATAACACGATCGACACAAAACACTGACAAAGAAATTGCAGTCGTTCAATTTGCATTCTCGCCTCATTTCAAATCCCCGGTCAAATGTTTGCGGTGCGAGTGTAATTATTTTGGCAGAATTTCGATGAATTCCAATGAACGTGTGGTGGTGTAGCACACAACAATGTAGACAAAATAATGCTATATATCCAACACCAGCTCACTCGTGGAACAAGTATTGTCACGCGACCTCACATCCACACACGCACTCAATCACGTGCACTCAACATGTATTCCTCCTCACTTATGAGTACTAGGCTTACAGACTAGGCTTCGTGCTGATGCACACCAATAATTACGCTAGCATAAAGTTTTTTCTTGTGTTGGCAAGTGTAATTCACAGGTGATTTTTCAGCCAATCAGCAGCACTATTATATTATTATGCACAAATAATGACCTACAAAAAACGACATATGCTGCACCAAACAAAGCTTAAATGGGTATCATTTTCGACAGGAGAATCACAATGTGATTGAGCACGAAATACATCAGGTTAAGAGCCGGATAAATATACTGATGTCGATTGCAGTGGAGCTGGCCAACTCACAAAGAAAAATAGTGAAACAGTGCACGCACTCAAACATACAAACGCACACACACACACACACAAGCGCGCACACACACACACACACACAAACGCGCACACACACACACACACACACACACACACACACACACACACACACACACACACGCACACACGCACGCCGACTCACACATGTACCCACACTGCGGTTTTAACACGCACAATTACACTGACACTTGAGGCTAGCATACAAGCGGTCATACACACGAACTTAACACGCATTCGTACAACTCTGTCACATACATTCATACAGACAAACATACACGCATGCATCACTCGACAAATGCACAGATGCAATCACGTCCGGTGCAGCTAGTCACTGCTTATGCGCTGTACATATGCTTATTCTGGCGACTGTCTTGACCTACCTGCGACCACCTTGACTGTGAGCAGTGGTGAATGACAGCTGTATCAACATGCGCTGCATTGGGACAGTATCATGTCACAAGTCAATGTAGCTGTTGTTGTTGGCGTTCCTCAGGTTGTCTGGCCGAGCAACCTCGAGCTCCTGAGGAAAGACACGGCACCGACCGGGTTGTTCCACAGGTCCCTGATTGAATTGATTTTGTGTTGGCGTCTGAGTTGTGTGTGTGCTGTGCAGTGTTGCATGATGTGTGTGATGGTGTGTGGTGCTGAGTTGCAATCTGGACAGGTGTCATCGATTGAGTCATTCAACCTTTTCTGATATGACAGAAGGGCAGGATGATGACCGCATCTCAACCTGGCCAGATGCACCTTGTATTCGCGTGTGAGTGTGTTTTCTGATTTGTGTATGTTCGGTGGGTGTCTTTGTAGGAGTGTATTGTGTTGTAGTGAGTGTATGGCTTTCCGTGCGATCTCTGTGTGTATGTGTTTCTTGGTTGATGTGCGTGGGTGAGTTGGTGGAAGTGATGTGAAAATTTGTCTGTGGTAAAGTGTGCTTGGTGTTGTTTTTATGTTTCCGTTTGTGTTTTCTTGTGTTGTGAGGTGATGTAGTGGATGTGCTGTGTTGGTGACTGCTGCTGCGAGTGTTTGTGTGCCTCTCATGTCTAGGTGGTGTGTCAGTTTGAGCTTTATTTGGTGCTTTATTTATAATGGGGGCCAAGTGTTGCCTTCGGGGGGTGGGGGGGCATAAGTCCTCGCAACGGCTCTGGCTCTAATATGCGTGCATTTGGCATTCATTCATTCAATCGTTCGTTATTTTATCCATTATTTCATTCACTAATTTACACCATGATGCCGTGTTGTCAGTTCCCAGACTCTCACAATTCGTGCTGGTTTGAGTCTTGTTAAAATGCTGTGTTTGTCAGCAGGAGAGAAGCCGGCAGCTATGCACACATCTGGTCAACTGTCTCCACACGACAGCATCAGTCAGCTGGTCGTGCTGGTTCTGGTGGGTGTGCACGTGACCAAGTATCACTGCAGACCATACTAGTCAGAATCGCTGCACTACAGTCACGCTGCGTTTACAACACTCACATCACCATTGTTGCGCAATCTCGCTGGTTCACTGCCGCTTGACATTGGGATCCATTGTTTGCCCTCAAAAACTCCAGCGAAAAATGCTCGTTCTCCTTATATGTGTTTCTGTGTGTGTGTGACACATTGAGAATACGTGTGTATTTACAAGCATGTACATATATAAAGTTTATTGTGGAAACGTTGCCGCGAATGACAGCCACGCTAATGTGTATGTGTATGTGTATGTGTGTTTGCGTGTGTGTATGTGTGTGAGAGTGTGTGTGTGTCTGTGTGTGAGAGTGTGTGTGTGTGTGTGAGTGAGTGTATGTGTTTGCGTGTGTGTATGTGTGTGTGTGTGTGTTTGTGACGTCGTGTTTCTGGAAGGAGATATATGTACAAACGTTTGTCAGGCCTGTGGATAACAATCCCAGCCCGCGGTTTGTGCATGTTCACAGCATACGCACATACAACTGAACTTACAGCCCATACAGCCCTGACACGTAAATGGGAAAGCTCGGGGGAAAATTCGTCGGATCAATATGAAATGCTTTCTCCCTCAAGAAAGCAGTAGTTAAATGTGCCGAGAAAACCTAACACGGATCCACGTTACCTCGTCCTTGCATCTAGTACATCCGCGGTTCATGAGTGGGCGCAACTGTGTGTGTATGTGTATGTGTCTGGTCGCACCAAGCTAGGCAATTCTTGCAGGCAAAATAGACAGAAGCGAGCACTTGAATCGCTTGCAGGACAGATAATTCTGCCGCAGTGACACGGGGTGTAGAATCAGTGTGAAACACAACAATTAACATTGATACGCTATGCTTATACAGGCTCAACAAGCGCTCCCGGAGCACATACAAAAATGTAATTACTTGAGGAACAAATACTTGTTTGAGCAAATGAACCAATAATGATTAATTCAATCGTTGCTCAGACAAACCTGAGAACCTGATAGTGGAACTAAATATAACAAATAATCATGAAAATGACAGTCTATATTGAGACAAAACGCCAGATGAAATGATAGCAATACAAAACGAGCTAGAAAACGACATACATTCACAATGTTTGCTCGAAACCGCCACAATCATGCATACACACACGCACACACATACACACACACTAGACAGACACATGCATACGGACAACACAAGAACACAATACCACAGACGATGCGGCCACGTTGACGTATACAAATATTTATGTGATTATGCGTGCGCGCCAGCCTGAATTCGGCAGCAAACTGCAAATTGTGTCGCGTGTGCAGTCGTGTTGAATAACCCTAGAGCTTTGAGTGGGAGAAGTGGGGAGGCGGGCTGCAACAAACTGCCCACAACCACACGCAAATGATGGTCATTAAATAAACGACACAACATAACACGCGAGCATGCGGTCCCATATACAAACGCACACACACACACACATACAGACACAGACACACACACATACAAACACACAGACATACACATACAAACACACACACACAGACATACACTAGAAGCGCACACATACAAACACACACATACACACACACACACACACACACACACACACACACACACACACACACACACACACACACACAGACATACACATACAAACACACACACATACACACACACACATACATACATACATACACATACAAACACACACACATACACACACACACACACACACACAGACATACACATACAAACACACACGCATACACACACACACATACATACATACATACACATACAAACACACACACAGACACATACAAACACACACACAGACACACAGACACACACACACACACACACACACACACACACAGACATACACTAGAAGCGCACACAGATGGTTGGTTTGTGGCCGTGAACTCAGCCAATGTTGTGCATGCGACGCAGGTGTTTCCAGTAGTTGCTCGAGCTGTAGTTGGCGTCTGCGGCAGAACCGCGGAACAATTTGCCGCACAGCTTGCACTCGAGCTGTCCGTCGAGCGAGTTGTAGTAGTCCCACACACTGGAGCGCCGCTTGCTGCTGCCTGCTGCGGTCGCCTGCACGCGCCGCGCCGGCCGCAACCCCGACTGCTCCTGCTTGACGGACACGGCGGCAGTCTCGGACGCGTCGACGATGGCTCGTGCCACTGCACGCGCTGCCTGCTCGTCCACGTGACAAACAGCACGTGCTGGCGACGTCGAGGCGGCCATCAGAGAATTAGCAGACAGCAAGTCAGACATGCGCGCTTCACTCTGCGTTGCAGACACACACAAACCGCAGTCAAACAACACGCTAATGACAATGAATATCTCTTAGTAAGACTGTTCCTGTGTAGTCTTGTTTGGTACTCACGTGCTGTATTTGAAGAAGAACCTCTTATTGTTGGTTGCCGCGATAAGTCGATTCAACTAGATTAGTGTCAATAATAGATGTCAGCACTTTGCAACGGAGCTGACCATATGTACGTTCACAATCTCAAACAACATGATTGGCGTGTGAGCACACGGATACTTGAGTAGGCGGATACGAGGTCAAACAACAAAACCAAAAAAACAACATAACTCACAATGAAAAACAATATAATACTATTATCTCAAGTTACTCGCACGGTCAATACCAGCCGACTAGCACGTGACCTGTAAGACAGGTGGCAGCACGAGCTCGCACGAGCATGACCACACACGAGACGACAATTACCTCACACTGCGACTGCTCGATTTCAACCACGACCTCGGTTGTGTCAGCAGTTTGACAGTGAGCGAGCAGGTCGGCGGAGGTGGCGCTGTCCGCCTGAGTCTGATCGTCAGCAGACGGCGCCCGGGCTCGCTTGGCGGCCGGCACACAGGCGGTGGCGAGCGGCTCGCAGCTAGAAATCGCAACCGACTCGGGGGAGTCTGGGGGGGCATCACCGCACAAACCTCGCACGCGAAACGTGTCGGCCAGCTGCAGCAGAGCACCGAGCCACGACTGTCTCACGTGCGCCTAACAAACACACACATATTGGCACGTGATAATCGACCGTTTTTATGAGCACGTAATGTCTGGATGCACTGGATGTTTGAGCGTGTGCACGGTGATTCTCACTTCTCCAGTGTAGATGAAATCGAGCAGCGTCTGCATGATGTCCGGGTCGACGGTGGGAAGACACACGACGGTGTGCGGCAGCTGCGGCGTCGACTCAAACAGCTGGCGCATGTGCGGCGAGCACGCGGCCAACACCAGTCGGTGCGCGTGCAGCACGCGACCACCGCACGACAGTGTCACGTCGTGGTACAGCCGATCATGACGCACATCGCTCAATGACGCCTGGAAGCTGGCGTGGAAGTCGCGCCAGCGTAGAGCCAAATGCCGCTCTTCACTCTCCGACTGCTGCAACATAGCTTGTATTGGTCCCACCTGCAATAAACACAAGCTCCACCAGCGTGAACACAAGCTAAGAGAATGCAGCACTTATTTCAGAAAAATCGTCAAAATGCTGATACCACACTGAGATCTATATTGGAACCAGAGGCTATGAAAAACGACAGATAACGCCGCAAGAGCTCAACAATACGTTTATTTAGCGTCCGTATTGTACTGTAAATATACAACAAATTTCTGTGAAACAAGATTCGAATGCTGATTCCCATTGAATTATTTCGAGAAAAAATCGGTCAAAAACATACTGGAACATTTGAACGAAAATACAGTAATGACGCATAACTTTGCTATTTTTGTGAAATACGCGCATTGCAGCGCCCTATAGTTATCTTATTTTTGTTATTTAATTTTTCGCATGTATAACCTGTTTTCATCCTTCGAATTAGCAATGCTCATTTCAATAGTGGTATAGTTTAATTGTTGTTGCGCCTGTGACTGATTATTCGTGGTCTATTCGTCATTCGCACTGTTTCGAGATGGCAGATTCAGGATCGGGGGTTTATCAGCCGAGCACGGTGAGTGAACTTTTTCGTCGATATTAAGCACCGGGGAAAAATATGAATACTTCAATATAATATCACCTATGAAAATGTAATAATGGGTATTCTAAGAGGATGGGAAGTTGTTGCGTTTTAGCAAGATGTCTCGTAAAGTAGACCACGCAGGAATGTTTGATATAATGTGAAGTACGCTACCATAAATTAATAGGGTAAACGGAGTTAATGTGTTGTATCATTGTAGATGTGTAGGTACATATATGACGATGGAGAACGGTACAGCGAGGGAATCAATAGGTGAAGAGTCACGGGGTCCAGGATAGGATAGAAATATGGTACACCAGAAAGAAGAGGAGTGGGGAAATAATTTCTTTCATATAAGACTGCATTTGTCGGTTAGAGCAATGGTGCAGAATCAGTGATAGTTTTTATCATCATATTGTGCTTTATTTCTTGCGCTTGACTCATTTTCTCGCCGATTAACCACTGGAACGAAACATGTTGAATGTGATATGGCTACACTTACTTATATAAATATTTCAAATAGTCTGTAACAATTTGATGGCATATCATTGCCATCATCATAATTCATTTTTAATTCACTTATACAGTGCACTATCGTGTTGTCTGTATCGTGGATATCTGTATTGCGGTACATTTGGTTTTGGCGCTTATTTGTTTCATTTATATTTTGTACTGTAGGTCTGAGGATTTCAGTATTTGAATATCGAAATACTCGATCTCGGCATATATTGTGACACACCTGAACAACTCTATCACGACATACACTATTAATGATCCATGTATGTTGTATTGTTCAGTGTAGATTAATAATTTGAAATCGTATGCCGATTTGTGTGCCGATTAATCTGCACATCACTTGTTGGCAAGTCGACTGCACAGTTCGTGTGATGACAGAGCTTTTCATTTGATAAGCATATTCGGCTGATGCAATTTGCAGTGTTCAATTGCGTTCTTTTTACTTCACAAGTTGACCTTCGACGTTGCTAATACCCGCTAGGCAGTGTGTGTGTTGTGTTGTGTACGTGTGTGTGTGTGTGCGTGTGTGTGTTTGTGTGCGTGCGTGTGTTGTTGTTTGTGTGCTGTATACGTGTGTGTCTGTGTTGTGTATGTGTGTGTTTATGTTGTGTGTGTGTGTGTGCGTGTATTGTGCGTGCGTGTGTGTGTGTGTCGTTATGCAGCTTGTGAAGCGAACTGCGTGAGGTGTGATGGTGTTTATATGCTCGTTAGTCATGCGCCATCAATTGCGTGATGCAATTATTTTTTGCCAATTGTCGCTTGTTGTTTTAATAATGATGATGATTGGTGTACCGACCTGTTAGACCATATCCTGACAGTCTCAATCATGGGCTTTGTTCTCACTTGTCTTAGCATGGCGTGTGCTGTATAGATGCCTCTCGGCGCTGAGTATTCGTAACACTTACCGTCTGCGTATATCATATTCGTGTGTTGATCTGTGATGGCGATTATACGTGCGTAGTCTGCAGTGGGGATAGAGCGTGAGTGTGCGTGTGTGAGAAAGAGGGATGGTTTGTTTTATTATCCTGTCGTTGTCTTTCATTTGAATTGTGCATTTGGTCAGAAGGCTGACTTATTATGCACTCTTTACTGCTGATAGCATGGGCTGTTTTGTCACATTCGCTTTCATCTCGTCATCAAATACAGACTCGTTTTGTCAAGTCTCAAAGAGGTGTCCAGTTTAATATCTCCCCTAGAACTACGTAATATCACCAACTGGTTTTTTGAGTCTGCGAATATTTCGATGGTGGGCACTTGCATACTTCACCATTCGTGGAATCAGTTCGTTTTATATATCGTGTTCGGGTTGGTGATAAAATGAAGAAATGATTAATTACAGTGGATTTGGCGTGTGTATATGCACGTGGTCTTGTGACAGCCTGTGGGTGACATTGTCGCGTGCTGTTTTGCTGTTACATTGATAATGATAACGAGACGATCATGGTGGACACCAAGGCATGCATTCACATCATTACAACTCACTCGCATAGTTAGTATCAGGGTTTGAAAAGAACCGTTTTTTCAAAAAAAACAAAAACCATGTTTATTAGAAATAATCATTTTTTAGAAACCATTGTTTTTTTTAAAGAAAAACCAATGTTTTTTTGGGTTTTTTATACTTTGCACACACAAATGAAAAAGGATTGTTCCATGCTATTTAGTATATAGTTAAACATATATTAGTACCACTTACCAAGAATTTGTAATTATTTAAAAAAAAAAAATCATAAAAATGTACACACAGGATCTTGAATTTCACCTTCTGGCATCTATAGGCAACGGAAGTTTTAAACCGCTTCCAATTGCGAAAACAGTCGATTTTAAACACTCACATATGTTCGCAAAGTCCAAATCAAAATACCTAGTGGCCTTATTTATGAAAATCTAGTGACTAAAAATCGTTTTGTTCATGGAAGTTAATTCATGTTTGTTTTCAGAGTAAACACATTTTTGTTTAACTCAGAGGTTTCTAAAAAAAAAATTCCATAGAAACTCAAATGTGATTTCGTAAAAAATAAGGATTTCTCATAAATACCACCTACAATGCTTCCCCAGCAAAAACCAAAAATTTTAATAATAAAATTTCTCATATCGATCAAACCCTTGAAATCATGTAAAAAAGTAATATTTATGAAGATTTAAAACTGCATTAATGAATTCATTTATTAATTCTGAAAATATTTCATCATTCCTATGAGAAAAATCATTTCTGTCAAAAAACAATTTAAAAAAAACATGTTTTAAAGAAAAACACTTGGTTTATACCAAATGGTTTAAACCAAACAAACCCTGGTTAGTATTCACTTGACACTTTGACTCTTGTATCTATAAGAACTTGTGTTGGTGCATATCTGGGATTATTGGCCGATTTTGATAGTCTAATTGCCTTGTCGCAAGTGAAAGCTGTTGCAAGTGTTGTCACATCTAGCATATTCTATTCTGGATTCAAGTTGATCTATAGCGCACACACAATACACGACTTTCATTTTGGTTTTCTTATTGAGCGGACTTGTGAGGGAATGCCAGTGGAAGTCAATGTTGTGTGTGTGTGTGCATGTACATTACTCTGTATATATACAGCGGTCAAGTATGTATTTTCTCGTGGTCGAGTATAGACCGTGGTTGTTTGGTTTGTGGGGTGAGTGCGTGTTATATTGCGCGTGTGGTCTGCGTGAGAGAGGGTTTTTCTGCGGCTTCTTGTATGCTTGTTGTACGCGCGTCACGTATCAGATAGTCGTTGTATTGCTTCGTCCGTTGTTTTATTCATTGTGTTGGACGGCATCTCGGCGTGTCTTGACCAGTGCTGTGCCCTCATAGCAAGCCAATGTATTGCCTTGTCAGTGTGCAGTGCGTACTTGCAGTGATCACATATTGTCTGCTTTATAATTTAAAAATATCTGTGTTAAATTATATTGTGTCTTCAACTACTCCGAAGTGTGTGTGTGTCAGCGTGTTTGTATGTGAGTGTGTGTGTTGTTTTCAATGGCTGTCGAGTAGTCGGCGGCGGTGCAGTGTCAGTGAGTTCGGTATGGTGATGCGCGTGACAGGTGCTTTGGTGCGCCTCTCATTGTGTTGATTACTACTTGTCCGATTACATTGGGCTATTCCAGTGCATGCGGGAATCACCGTTGTGTAGGCGCGATTTGTAATATCGGTTTATATGAGTGGAGAGGTGCGAGAAATGATGATAAGATACATCGTTTTTCTGCTATTTGTGGATTCTTGCTATTAATGAATATGGTACTCATCAGCTTGTCTACCCGAGGATCTGTGGCGCCGAATGCTCGTGCTCGAGGCCTTCTCTACCTCGTGGTTAGTACAATTATCGTCATGCAAATTCTGCTTGTGTTTGTCGTAAAGCTGGTATATATATGTGCTCTGGTTTCTTGCTAAATATTGTCTTCCAAGTTTGTGTTTTCTATACATCTACGTCTTTACAATGTCACAGTAAAATTCAATCAGGAAACTTTCAATGTAACTTTCAATGTAACTCAGCATTGTATTGATATGGTTTTATTGTCGCTTATAGAGGAGCACAATTGCATCTTATTATGAGTGTTTTGAATCACGTGATAACATTAAAATGCTGCTGCTTGCTATGTTATATTCAATAACACAGACGTTTCCTTGCCAATGTTATTGCTATTTCATGTCTGTTATTGTCCTCTTATGGTCAAGATGTATTACGAGGATTACGGGCATACAGTTTTCAGCGTTTGTGCTGTTCCACCTTGTTCATTCGTTTCAGAAATGATAATAGTCTGACTGCACCAGTAGTGGGGTTTGTGTTCGTACCAAATTTATACTGTCAGTGGCTCGTGCTAATTTATATTGCATAGATAATGTGGCCAACATAGACAACTACACGGTCGATGTGTCGGCAACACATCATTACATTGGGATCTAGCAATTTCAATATAAACCAATCTACTAGCCGTATTTCAGCAGAGTTGCACCCGGGTCAGCAGTGGCGGCGCCAAGGGGGGGCTGGAACCCCCCAAAAATATGCCCCCCCCAAATCGTAATCATGGACATTAATATTTATTACCACAGTAAATGAAACCCTCTAATTATGGTTCAATTTCGAGGACTGAATCAATGTGCCCCAGTCCCATATTATAATATTATGTAGTCAGCGTTCGAGTGTAGTTCTTCATGTTTCACCAAGCCCCCTCAACTTTTTCCTTAGCCCCCACAACTTTTTCCTTGGGCCCCCCTCAGCCCCTCCATCGGAAAAATCCTGGCGTGAATGGTTTGATTGGCGACACAGTGTATATCTGCTGTGATATGCATATTGGTCATTGCTAAACTTGTATATTGCTAGTGATATTGCGCATTGCTGCAGTATGTTTGTTTTTGTGTGTTATGCATTGATGTGTGTAGAATGTTTTGCAGTAAAACTTTCTGGGAATTTCTTCTGTTATTTGTCTTTGGTAGTGTTTGTTTTTGCGACTCTTGTGCATCAATATGTAGAAACGGTGGATGATTGTGTGGGCGAGGGTGGATGTGGTATGTCATGACCTCGTGTCATTCCCCAGCTCTCTCGCTCACGCACTTTATTCGCACCGACACAAAGACACTATGAGAACCTGTGACTCGCGGTTACACAATACACTACACTCCCTGTCTGTCTGTCTCTGTGTGTGTGTGTGTGTTCTCTGTAAACTATCTGCTGGCGAAATCTGAATGTCGACTGTAATGAGCCAGTGTGTGGGCGTGCAGGTTGACACCACCACAATATCTATCCATACTCTCTTCCACCCATCTCGTTCTCCATATTCTTCTCACACGGTCTTTGTCACATACCTCTCCATTTTCCATGTTTTTGTATGGCTGAGGTCAAGAACATCTCCAGGCTTTATATGAGTGACATTGATTGCTTGGTTGTGTGCAATATTGTTCTTCATCTTCGAGCTTCAAGATTCACAAAAAAATGTTTTAAGCATCTTGTAATTGTTTCCGCTGATTTGAGTGTTTATGAGTGATTACTGGATGAGTTTTGTGCAAGTTCCAGCTAAACGGTCCGATTTGTTCCCTGGCTGTTCGTTTTATTCGCAGTTATTTAATTATAAATCAAACTACTTTCATACGTTATTTTTTGTTGTGCATTGTCTATGTTCTCATGAGTTGCACTGTTGATCAGCGCTGCGTATTTGTGCAACAGATGTGTATCAGTTGAGCGACTGATTATGCTTCATTCATGCAAAGCAGTCGCTATTCATTTCGCCTTGTATATGATCTGGCGCAATATGATGCTCCTGTTCAGCTCATTAACTGCTTTATCACTGGATATTATTATCGTTTTGCCGCTCATCTTAATGCTGTTGAATTTTATTACATTTTCGCTGCTGGTAGTCCAAATGTGGACTGTTGAAGCCAGTAATTCTTTATGTCTGATTTTTACTGTTGATAGTTTCTGACTCTTGTGCTTGCATGTTCCGGAGCAATTCAATTTATTCTGCTATTTGTAATCAGTGATGTGGCAAGAAATATGTGTATTTGCCATCCATTGGCTATTAGTTTGGTGTGGTGATATTTTTTTAATTCGAGTAGAGGACACGACAGAAGACAGCTGCATTAATCCAAAGGTGCCAACTCTGTTGAATTATCGCTCTCCCCCTTGGATGTGGCAGTACAGGGAGGGAAGAAGCAGAGGGTCCGCTTTTAGTCGCCTCTTACGACACACAGCGGGTACGGTGGCAATATTCTTATCGGCAGTATTCCCCTACGGCGGGTCGTCTAGTGATATATGCCACTGTGCGTTGTATTCATATGGCACTGTATTGTTCACGCACTTGTTATAGAGGTGGCGGTACAGTTGTTTCACTGATCAATAGAGGGCGACAGTTCAGTTGCGTTTGACTGGTCACTGATATTTAACTCCACTTGGCTGCAGCTAGTTTTAATTTCATTTTATTTGGTTCTGAGCAGCGTTTTCCGTTAGAAGGCGTTGTTTCACGTGATTGCTATTCGCGCATCAACACACACACACACACACACACACACACACACACACTCGCTATGACTCGCCATGGTGTATCCTGCTTGCGACGTGCTTTCTTCGTTGTATTCAATGTGTCGAACAGAGTGAAACCTGGTTGATTTGGTGAGCAGTTTTCCTCGTGTAGAACATTGTTGCGACGACATTCCTGCACGTGCATTTCTTCACTTACTATGCTCGGCTTCATAAGACGGTTAATGCGCTGAATGTCGAGACTTTCACCGGGCTGTGGTGCGCTTGTTGCTGCTATCTTCCAGAACACCAGTTGTTTGTTGCGAAACGCTTGTTAATTGATGTTTGTGCCAGTATAATGTTGATTTTGCCTCGAATTGTCAGTTAATGATGAGCGTGTTGTTTGTTGATATAAGCAAGTGTTGTTTTCTACAGTAATGTTTATGCTGTTATGACTGGTGATATTGGGTGATTTTTGTGAGGTTATAACTTGTGTTGTTTGTGATGTTTGTGCTGTGATATTGGATGATGTGGTGCTGATTGTAGTGCTTGTTGGGATGTTTATGTTGTGATTATGAGGCTGGACTATATCAGCTCTGTGTGTCATTGTCGTCATCATGTGGTTTCCTGTGTTTCTGTTTCTACTGTAAATTCTACTCATTGTTTTAGCTACTCTAGTGTTCTGGGAGCAACTTTTGAGGGCGATTTTGGAACTATTCTTGTGTCCTATTCTTGAGCACCATTATTTTTCAGGTTTAGTTAAGTCTAGTTACTTTAGTCTCCTCAACTTCAACTGCTGGGGAATGAAAAAATCCCCAAATTGTTTCGGTTTACTTGTATCTGAAGCTTGGTCTCAGCGTCGCACGTTTAAAATTGTCATTATGTGCGTATCCCCGAGTGGCTCAGGTATGTTTTGTGTCACACGAGCCTCTAGCAATGTTCTCACAGTCGGCCATTTTTGGTCTTGCTGTATTTTTGGTTTTGCGGTTCTCGAATTAGCATCCGGCGTGTTCGTTGTACGTTTCCATACAGACCTTGAGCGAGAAGAGTGTAGTAGGAGGAATGATGGCAGGCAGTGAGAGAGCGGTGTGCGTCCCGCTCGTTTTGTTGCTATTCAATCAGCTGACGTTTGTTCACAACAGGTGGTCACCTACAACCGTCCCACCTGTGTGTCCATCCCACCTGTGTGCCCGTCTGCATATATATGTTTGTGTGTATGTGTGTGTGTGGCCGTGAGAAGTATCGCTCATACTCACGCCATATGACGGTCATATTATCATTTGTATGTATATACTGGTGGCGTCAGCTGTGAGGTGTGGTACTGTATGCTCCTTTTCTACATGCTGAGGTCTTATTTCCAACTAGCTGCTACTGCACACACACACACCGACACCCACACACACACACACACACACACCGACACCCACACACACACACACACACACACCGACACCCACACACACACACACACCGACACCCACACACACACACGCACACACACACACACACACACACACAGAAGCACATTACATCACCCCTATTTACAGAAGCACAAGGAAAAACTAGAGAAAGTACAAATATCAGCTGCAAAAATATCACACGAGACAAGACATTTAGGCTACAATGAAAGACTGAAAAAATTGAACCTATCTACACTAGAAGAAAGAAGAGTCAGAGGAGATGTAATAGCTATATATACCGTATTTGCCGGTGTATAAGTCGACCTTTTTCGATCAAAAATCGCCTGAAAAATATTGATCTCGACTTATACACCGAGTCATGAAATTGATCATAAAATACACCACTTTCTAAGAGTGTTCATTGTTGTTAGTCTCTCTCGGCGCGTAATATCACAGGGTTATGAAGTAAATCATATTTAATATGGCGTATAGATCGCTCGCTACAAACTCGCGAATTTGAACACATTTCGTCAATAAATTTCGCATATTTCTGATTGAATTTTAAAGTTTAATATAATGAAACAATTGAGCTCGACTTATACAAAGGATATATCATAATATCGTAAATTTCCGTCGAATTTTAGGGGGTCGACTTATACAACGAGTCGACTTATACACCGGCAAATACGGTAGATATATGACAGGCAAAGAAAATGTTCAAAATATCAGTTTGTTTCAGCCGACCAGTTCCACACGTTTACATGCTCTAAGTCTTCAAGAAAGTAGAGCCAAAAAAGATATAAAGAAGTACAGTTTCCCTCAACGTAGTATAGATTTTTGGAATAAAATACCGCAAAATATAATAGGACAGCCAACAACAAGTAAATTCAAAGAAAATTATGATCTCTGGAAGGCAGGAGACACGCGTTTCTGACTCATTCCTGCACGAACAACTCGGTAAGAACACACACATACTGGCGTGCGTATTGCAAACTTATCACCCGATTATATTGAATGCCAAAACTGTCTTGGCTGTCTTGGCTGGTTATTGCAGTCTAGAGGCTGAGTTGGTTATATTTCGAACAATCTGGATAACTTCCAGTTGTTTCATAATCAACACCTGACGAATATCAAGGTGTTGTAAGAAACAATATACCAACTGACAAATTGGCATTTGGTGCGGTGTTCTCAGGTACATGATGATCGGCTGGATCAATGTATCTGTCATTATTTGTGTGTATCTGTTATTGGTCCCGTATTGACTGCGGAATGAACACCTTGGTGCGACCGAACCAACATCTGACTATCAATGAACTCGCTGAATACACAATGTCAGAAAAAGTTAGGAAGGCGCGTAATGCCGGAGAATTGATGAGTGGCAGTGATTACTGCACGATATCTGAGATTCAGCTTATTCACTGAACGCTCTTCTATCCTGCTTCCTCTACCCGCCTGATTTTGCTCGTGGTTAACACAATTCTAGCAGGGAAGAGGTCATTAACGAGAATAAAGCACAATATATATATATATATATTCTACCTGGTAAAAAGGGTATTCATATATTTATTTTTTATATTTATATTTATTTATATTTATATTTATTTTTATGATTTATATATTAATTATTGGTATTTAATGCTTTTATATGCTTCTACCTGGTTTTTGGCGAGTGGAATCAGAGCTTGCTTGAAGTTTCACGACTTGTATGCGTCCAGCATGTATATTTTGTACATATATGCTGATACAGTCGTGTTGGGTATGTAACTCGCGCAGTGCGTGTATGTGTGTGTGTGTGCGTGTGTGCGGGATGGCGGTGTGAGTCGGGGCTGCAGTGTTGTGTGTGTCGTTGTGTCGGTCGTGTGGCTCGCTGCTGCCACTCGATCATATAGACTGTGGTCTGGCACCCGGCGTGTGTCTCGCCTTCTCTCTTGCCTCGCTGTTTTTGTGAACTGATCGTCGTGTTGTCATGACAACCGTGTCGTCCGGAGCGTCGACGTCGTCTGCTCAGTCACTTCTGTCTTTGTCATCTTCTGACGCAATGTCACCGAAGTCCTCGTCGTCGACCAGATTCAGTGTTGTCGCTCTGGCTGCCATGGTTAAGCCGACGTTAATTCGTCGACTGAGCAGCAGCGTTGCCAAGGTAACCAAATAATGAGCATGGCAGCATCGTGCAGCGCTGAATTATGTGATAAATCAATTATCATATCCCAGCAACGTTTTTCACAGCCGATCAAAGTCTGATAAAAGTCTTGCTACATGCTGTTCTCCTAGATTTTGGTGATGATTGGCGAGCTTGTTTCATTAGCGTTGTCCAACACCCGCCTGGTTGTTTCATCACGACCACTCCTTGTTCATTATTTGGTGAACATTTTGATTGCAGCGGTTTGATGCTTTCATGGCCAGTGCGTCTGTGTGCTTTTGCTTTGCTCTTTCCTCCATTCCACTGTTGTCGTGTATCAGGTGGAAATTGTTTCTGCTAGTTACGAATTTAGGATCACTGAGAAATTTAGAAATGACACAAATAATGTTCTAAAGTAACAACCAATGAGATGCACATGTGTAACGCTTAACTGTTGGGGTATGTGCGTGTCGTCATGATGTATATTTTCTTCAAGACACTGATGTATATTTTCTTCAAGATGTCACGGTGAGATGATGCTTGATAGCAGGTGGAAAGTTTGAGGTTGTTGTTGGGCGCGTGGTTCCTCTCTGTATCTCGCTGCTCGAACATAGTCAACTAATTGACATCGACGCATACTTCATTACTTATTGAAGCCAGCGTGCGTGCGTGTGCGATGTGGCGATATTTGTGTTGGGCTTTCACTGGGTTCTCGTGCAGCTCTGATCCCAGCATTATCTGATAAGCTCAATCGCTCATGGAAATGCTGTGTCTCTGCCGTTGTCTACACGCTTTTGTTCATGTAAACCCGATAGTTCGCCTGGGCCAAATTGGGGGTTTTGCATTGAAAAGTACGAGTGTGTGCAGTAGCATGCCATAGTTGGATAGTGTAGTATAGATCAGCATGACCTATTGAAATCTAGTTGTGTATCGATATATAATCTCACAAGCGTTCGGCGAGTTTTCTCACAGTTTCAGTGTTTGTATCTACCTGTCTGCACGCGTGTGTGACTGGCGATCTTGTTCATAAATTGTTGCCGTGTGACCATGTTCAAACCGCTTCTCCAAACAGACATACACACACACACATACAGGCGCACATTTCACATGCACACGCATACACACAAACTTGAACGTACATTACTTCACGGTTTTTGCTGATGTGTGAAGTTTTGTGAAGACGAGATACTCATAGATACAGTGGTGAGCAGCGGTATTGTCAGTACGGGCACAAAACCGTTGTGTTCTGTGGTGTCTGACTCTTCCTGTTCTGTGTTCTGTGTTCGCCTGTGTTTTTTCTCTCGGTATATCTCTCACACTTATGTTTCTGTATGCACGTTAAGTTTAGTTGAACGGCAGATGAAGTGTTGTTATTTTTATACAACTTTTCACGTGTTGCCTGCGAAATGACCGAAGCTCACGCGATCTCTATGTGTGTGCATTTTATGACATGCATTATTATCGGCCGCTATGGACACGGATATTGAATCACACTCGGCGGAGCAGAATTTCATTGGGCGAATTCTACAATCCCACAGCCCCTGTCCACCCAGCAGAAAATGATGGTACCAGATATCAGTCATGAGTTGTGCCATGCATTCTGGGGAGGTGGCCCTCTCTAATACGTCTTACGTCCTTGTGGCGCCATAGCGTGGAGAGGGTCGGTTCTGCGGTGGCAGCGAGCTGCACGGGGCACGCCTGTGTGTTCATAAGCTTCGGCTTCTTCCCGTGTAGCAGCTGCCACTTAGACATTCAACCATTCAACCATTCAACTGATATTCACACATTACTTGTCCGTTATTCACCCCTGCGTCACTACACACTCACAGACAGTCATACACATGGACACGGTGTTGCGGCGAAGTTTTGTAATAACTTGAATTGAGTTGTTATTTTTGGCATCTAGCAGCTGCATGGTCTGCCGTTTGTACGATGTTGTTTTCACATCCTGTTTCGAAGAGGCGGCGTTATCACAAGTGGCAGAGTCTGAGTTGTACCTGTTCTGTCTGTACTTGTGGGGCATCTTGACACCTTGCTCATGGAGCTCTGAGTCGCTTTATGAAGGTCTATTTTATTGAGCGAATGTGTCAGCATTAGATGAGGCGAATGTGTCAGCATATTCAACATGCATCACTCATTACTTAATACGAGTTCTGTACGAGTTGTTCTGTTTATGGCTATTATTTGTACACTAATTCGGCTACCGCGATGCTCCTCTTATATTTGTCCCTACTTGACGCCGTTATCTAAATTAACCAGCTACTACTGGAATTGTCAACACGGATAATATCACTTTTATCATCATCAGCGTCGTTCGAGCGGGCTAGATAAGCGAGTAAACTCTTTGATTATCTACTAGGCCAGTGGTTCTTAACCTGTGGGGAATTCTACACTGGTTGGGAATGGAAGAGTTGTGAAGTGGGAAGCTAAAGGTCGGACAGAAGGAAAAATGTGTGTTTTAATCAATTCGAATTCGTTTATTTTTGTTTCTGATGACTTCTTGACATTTACTTTGATGTAACAACTGAATTTGAGGAATTTATCAGCGCTGTTGTGGAAAATGAAGAGATGACTCATTAAGAATGGGGGAATCAGAGAAAAAAGGTTAAGAACCACTGCACTGGACAATATACATTTATTTGCTCATGTATTTGCTTTGGCAGAGTTTTGCGGTTGTAGTGTGAGAAACTGCTGTAAAACATTGGCACAGTGGGTGTGCTGATTCTCCTTGTCTCATAGCTCATTTGATGGTCGTCGCACGCATTGCAATGTGCTTAGAACAGAGGTTGTTAACCTTTCTCAATGTTTGCACTCCCATTATACACGCAGTCAGCTCTCACACCCCCTGCATTCTTGGTAGCTATACGAATATATAAAAATACGAACGACGCAATAACAAAACTGTTATTCAATATTTATTCATACATCTGCTCTAAGAAGATTAAGGACAACTACGTTTTTCAGGAAAAATATAATGCATTAGTTAAGCATATAATTGCGCTAACTAATACATATAAATGCACACACGAACACACGCACACACACATACAAACACACACACACACCCACACACACAGCCACACACACGACCACACACACGCATCTCATTCATATTTTCTTGAACATGACAGAAACCACAGCTCAGCAGGAAATTGGACTGATAAAGCAGGATATAGAAAGGGGGCACGGCCAGAAGCTCAGAAAACCTCGGTGCAAAAAAGACATAAAGAAATACAGTTTTCCATTCAGGCGAATTGACGTTTGGAATAAATTACACAAGACTATCGTAGAGGCCAAAACTATAGGAGAGTTCAAACATAAATTGGATACTCAGTTGGAAAGAGACAGGACAGTCCAAGCGTAAGCTCATTTCCTGTACCACAACTAGGTAAGCACACGTACACACACACGTACACACACACCCAACTATCTGATTTGTAGGCACTTGTATAGCTACTGTTTTTTCAAGGTCATTACTGTCCTGATGTGTGAGGCTCTGTCATTAATTATCAGCTGTGTGAATGTGTGTGTATTGTGGTGTAATGTGTGTGTATTGTGGTGTGGTTCTGGAAACCGCATGTCTACAGCACCTGTCACGCTTGAACACCTTGCGGCATCCATGCTATAAACGTATACAAAACGCATTCACACACACACACACACACACACACACACACACACACACACACACACACACATACACACACGTGTTTCAGACGTATAAATATACGAACGTGTTTCAATATTCGTTTATCTGCATATACATGCATGCGTATTCGTGATTAACATGCATATACATGTATATATATTGACACGATGATAGGCTTTCTCAGTGCTTACTGTGCCTTCTCAGTGCTACCATATTGATGAATAATCAACCTGCAACGTTCGGTCGGTGATTGGCCACGCGTGTTGTCGTGCCAATATTGAATTATCATCGCGTGCACGTGTTGCAGGGCGACTGCATCTCTCAGCCTGCGTTTCAGCAGCTGAGCATCAAGTACGGAGTGTCGTCCGACGCTCAGGATGAACCACGTCGACTTGAACAGCTGCGGGAACACATCAAACGCGAGATCAGGCGCGAACTGAAGATCAAAGAGGGTGCGGAAAAGCTGCGCACCGCCACCAACGACAAGAAGAGTCTTGCCAACGTCAGCAACATGGTGAAGATGGCCAACTGTCGTCTGCACGATCTCAGACTTGAGCTGCACGAGCTGGAGTCTCAGATCGTGTTGACGCAAGGTCGCGCACCTAGGTCGGGCAACCCGCGAGAACTGGTGTTGCCAGTAATAGGAGCTGCGTCGTCCACCGGTCCTGCCACTGCATCTGCGCTCATGTCCACCGCGGCACCCTCGTGTACTGCTGCTGCAACCAACAATTCTCCTGTTACAGGTGAGTCTCACTGTTGTTTTCCAGTCACTTCATTCCTGCTTTCCACCTGCCTCGCTGCTGATTCGATTTCCGGCATATTGTACATACACGTTTTTGAGGTGTAGGTTGTGATTATCTGTAGTCCAGTGGTAGAGGAACAGGGGTGAATTATCCCAAATGGGATGAAATACCAACTGTGTGGGGTAATAAGCGTGCTAAATATGTAGGTGAGCTAAGAGACACAACCTGATAAGAAAGCAATACGTCGAGAACTCCACTACTTGTAATATTGCATTGAAACAGTGAAATATCAGTATTGAAGCTGCTTCATGCGCATTGAATCAGTATTGAAACCGTTTTAAGTCTGAGTGTGACTGTTGTTGTGTTGTTGTGTTGGAGGTGGTATTTATGATTGTATTGTAGTGACATCATGGAGTCACTGGCTGCAAGATTATGCCTGATTCTAATTATCAATTCTCAATGCTGGAATAATTGTGCTGATTATTCACAAGTGATTTCACTAGCGCGGCTTCCAGGTACCGTAAGCTCTGGGGAAACATCAAATGCTATTATATACCATGTATATAATTTCAACTAATACCAGAACCTCCAATATTTACACGTCCTCCGCTAAAAACTTACCTTGCGGCACTCAAAGATGTGGGGAAAAATTGGGGTAAATTTATTTGACTGCAAAATGTGTTGGGGTAATACCCGAAATGTTACCCATGCAATGATGTGGGCAGTGTGAATGCGATTGCGTTGTTTCGTCGTATTTGTTCGCTGTGACCCCGTGTCTACTGGGTGCGTTCTTTTATTTGAAATTTACCGTCTTATTGATGACATGGCCCTATGTTCATCGCGCGTGAGTGCGTGATTGACACAGACCCGTCGTGACCATCATTCACGGTTGTGGCTACCCCTGGCATGTATGCGTGTGTAGGTCACGTATTTTCACGCCTCTGTGTGTGTGTGTGTGCATCGTGTGTGTATATACATTGTGCCGACCACGCTGCACAGCATCTTGGTGAAGCATCTCCATCTGCAGCCAGACATAAACAACAATTGTCCCGTATTTCTCTATTCTTATCTGCCTGCATTATTTCCCGGGCAGTTATCATTGGAAGTATGTGGAAACACGTGACGTATGTGGAAACACACTTCCAATGATAACTCGTCACGCTCACACGCCACATTCACTCTTGCTATTTTGTTTAATCCTGGTTGTAAATCGGTGAAATCAAGCAAATGTGGGTTTCCACTAAGCAAATTGAAATATAAATGTTCGGTGGAATTCAATTTCAGAGTGCACAGTACCGTTATACTGCTATTTCATCGTAGGATTGTACGTTTTTCATACTGGCGGATCCAGAGGTGGGCTCCGTGGACTAAGCTCCCCTAAATGCTTCCATCAACTCCTCATAACCATGAGGTTCACTAAGAGGTCAAGAAAAAATATCTGTATAATTTGTTGATACGAGACTCGTATAAGCATCTTCGCAAATACGTTGTATAATGATGCATGCACATGAATTATCGTCCCTAAAATTCAGCCTCCCAAAGTTTATTCAGCTCCCCCAAAACAAATTGCACTCTCGATCCGCCACTGCGTTTTGATGAGTTCATTAATTCTGATGAATGACGTATGGATATGTGGCGGCGTATGGTCAGCTATTTGATAATTATTGTGTCAGTTGTTAAGTCGTGTGTGCTGTTTCTGTTGTCATGGTAACAACACACTGATCTGTTATACTGTCATCACAG
Organism: Sacculina carcini; assembly: GCA_916048095.2. Classification (NCBI taxonomy): domain Eukaryota; kingdom Metazoa; phylum Arthropoda; class Thecostraca; family Sacculinidae; genus Sacculina; species Sacculina carcini. The sequence continues at coordinate 104,642 of OU696570.1, read as the reverse complement.
TGTTTCTCTGTACCTTGCTTGTGTTGCTTTTGTTGTCATGGTAACAATACAGTGCTCTGTTATACTGTCAGCACAGTGTTTCTCTGTACCTTGCTTGTGTTGCTTTTGTTGTCATGGTAACAACACAGTGCTCTGTTATACTGTCGTTACAGTGTTTCTCTGTACCTTGCTTGTGTTGCTTCTGTTGTCATGGTAACAACACAGTGCTCTGTTATACTGTCGTTACAGTGTTTCTCTGTACCTTGCTTGTGTTGCTTCTGTTGTCATGGTAACAACACAGTGCTCTGTTATACTGTCGTTACAGTGTTTCTCTGTACCTTGCTTTCACTATGTCCATTTGCTGCCATTTTCTGCTTTTTACTGGACTCTACACGGTTTGACTGCGTTTATTTGTGACAATATCTGTTTTTCGGTCATTTATGCGGTTTCATTTTCGGTTTTCTCGTGAATTCTGTCGCGTTGACTGCCGTGATGCGATTTTCAGCGATGTCTTCAGCGTTGATTGCATTGGCATGTTTTAACTGAAGCCTGGTGATTGTATCTCAGTGTGTTTGTATTTGTCGTCTCGTGTGTTCTGCTCGACTGGTTGATGTACTCGTCTGTGTGTCAACCATACACTGTTCAGCCTGAGCTTGTGTGCTTGTGTGTGTGTGTGTTGTGTTTATTGTGTGCGTATCTCTGTCAAACTCGACCGTACTCACGCCTTTGTGCATGTGTCAAATTTAGTTGTTGTTTTCAAATTTACGTTTTTGTTTTAGATATGGACTCGTATAAGTATCAAGATGATTATGCGGTATCAAGTATTATATGTTTCAAGATGATTATGGAGATATGTATGCAGTATCAAGTTGGAAACTTGATACGTACTTGATACAGACTGCTGCGTAAACAACTGATATGAACTTGTTTTGACGAGAAAAGTAAACAATGTGTCGTCAAACAAGTCTTGCAGTGGTAAATCGTACGTTGTTGTTCTCCCTGAAATCAAGCACAAAATATTGTGAGCATCAACTTAACTTTTAATGATAGCGGTGTTGGTCAATGTTCTCAACGTACAGAATCTCCTGACAGTATATTGCAGATAATCTGGGGTAATATGTGATAAATTAGTCACATCACATTTCCAACAATTCATCAGCTTGAGCCAATACAACTCTATTTCTCGAATGTTCTCTACTTGACTTTATTTTTTCCGTGTGGTATTTAGTTTGTTCTTATGCGCATAATTGCCACTGTCTTGGGTTATCTATATTCATTTTTTCATCGCGTCTTCCGGTGCGCAGCTTATTCATTTGCTTGGCTTTTTCATACTTGTGCACAGCGACAAGGAAAAAACAGACAGTGAAAATCATTTATTTAATTCTGCAAGTTATTCAATGAATATTTGCTACGACGATATGATTTTGTTGTGTGCGTCGACGTGTTGGCTCCTGAGAGCGGGGTTGTCCCTGGTCAGCGGTTGAGTCCAGTGCATGGTGCGCGACCAAGTGCATTGTTTCCTCGTGCGTCAGCCACGTGCACCACTGTTCTACTGGGTCAATTGTCGGCGCAATGACGTGCAATGATGAAACATTATTGTGTCAGTGTGCAGCACAATTGTGTTGTCATGCACGGCCCATGTCATGCCCGCCTCACGCTATAACGGCCTGGTCGACACTTCTATCACTCTCTCCTCTCATTCGTCTATCAGTGTGGTTGCATGTTTGTGCACCTGGCTGTGTGTGTGTGTGCATCATATGTACGCTAATGTATGTGAGCGTGTGTCTGTGTGTATGCATGCGCTGAAGGCGACCGTTTCGTCACATGGTATGTTACCGTTTGTTATTCAATGTGTGTGTGTGTGTGTGTGGCAATGAACTTTGCGGTGTTGATGTGACCTGGCTCTCCAGCACTGTCCAGTATCATGACAGCTGACGAGCCTCACTCACAATGCTCTCAATCACCTCACTTTCACTGTGTATCACCACTCTCGTGCTCACTGCCTCTCTCATTACCGCTCGCTCTTCCTGCCAACAACACTCACATTTTCATGCGGTGCCTATTGAATCAGCTGATTGTCAAATTGACATTTTTACTTTAGGATAACATTTTCATGAACGCATAGGTGGTCCGTGATAAGTTGTTTTTTCAGCACAGTGGTTCAATATCTTGATACAGGTAGTGTTTGTGCGTTTTCACACATTTTCCATGACTCTGCACACAGTGAGAAACAGAGGGCTTGTTCTGGTGGCCAAACTAAGCATATCATGTCGTGTTTGCTGTTATTCCTGTACATGAGCTCGGCACTGTTCTCTGACATCTGTGATATCGTGCTCATTCTCATTGTGTTCCCATTGTATAGTATTGCCGTCGACCTAGTATTTCCCTTTTTTGCTAGCCTCTATATGCCTATGTGTATGACTAGTGAATCAGTGCGGATCAATGACTAATTAATCAACCAATGACTAATCAACCAATGAATCAGTGGAGTCTTGTTGACAACTTCTTCCTGTCAACTTGTTAGTCAGCAGCAGTATTCAATAGGTGAGCATTGGTTCACTGTTTGAGCATTGGTTCCTGACCACTTTTCATGGTCGAGTCTGGACGCATCCAGTTGAGTTATCTGTTTCTTCAGTGTCAGGCCACACATTGTGCATATGTTTGTTATTATTGTGCACAATTTCAGTACTTTGTGTATAAACATAGGTTATACACTATTATGTTGTCGCAGATACGCCGATGTCTCCACTGTGCGAGGCATCATTGACAGACGAGTTCAGTTTGAGTGCCACTGATCAACGACTGCTCAGTCTTCACAAACAACTCGACATTGAGATGAAGGTGACACAGACAAACACACACGTGCACACTCCAGCCATAATATATTAATTGTGTGATGTGTTGCAGTATTTAACTTTCAGTTTGCACGCCTACCGTAAACGAAATCCTACTCCTCCATCTAATTATTAAATTATTCTGCGTACATATTAGGCTAATAGTACCTGTCATTTACCTGGAACGAAACTCACGCTTGCTATAGATACATCTGTGTTGTGAATATAGTGTTGATTACGCGTGCAGGTACTATTGTTGTCTTGTTTTTTTTTGCGTCAAGCCCGGCAAAACTTGTTCTAAAGGCTACCAAAACAAAAACTAAACTACTTGGCAAAGAGCCTCACTCTTTGCCAAGTATTTTGTGTTCCTATGTCGTTTGTGACACGTTCATTTGTTTGTGCTTCGAGTAAGTTCATGAAGGCGAGTGCCCATTATAATTTTTGATACAGGCAGGGTTTGTGTGATTGTGTTTGACGCGGGGTATGTGTGAGTGTATTACAGGTGAAGCAGGGAGCAGAGAACCTGATCAGTATGTATTCATCGGTGGGCGGACAGCAGAGCAAGAAATTGCTCAGCGACGCCCACCAGATGCTCGAGGATGCTCGCGCCAAGATCGACTACATTAAAATGCGCGTCAGCAAGTTGAACGACGTCAAGACCAACGCCAACGGAGGACAGTCCATCGGTGAGTTATCAGCGGTGTTGGCCACATAGTTGGGGTGTTGCAGCGGTGTACGTGAGACAGTTGATTACCGTATCGATGTTGTGATCATGTGAGACGTGAGTGACAGTGTTTGGAGACGTGGTGTGATTGATGGTGTTGTGCTGGTTGTGTCAGTGGATCGTGCGTTTGAGACGAGTCAGCTGACTCCGCTGGATGTGCGCATCGACCAGCTACGTCATCGTCTTCGCATCGAGACTGCTGTAATGGAGGGTGCCCGTAACGCTTGTCGTCTCTTGCAAGCCACGCGCAGCAACGACAAGAAGGCCACTCAGGAGGTGACACGTCACACTTTTATCTTCAATTTCTGATATTTTCACAAGAATGCCAATTCCGCAGCCGTATTTCACTGTTAGTTCTCTTGTTAGAAATGCTAGCATACGAGCTGGAAGCAGTACTTTAACATCTGCTGGTTTCATGCCCAATGTTTACATCAAGCTATGTTCAGTGTTCTAGCTGCATGCTTGTTTGTGACTTTCTGAGAGGCACATTTGCCGCCTGCGTGTTTTACACGCCACTCTGCCGTTTGTGGGCTTGTAACTTGACGCATCTGTGTGTGTATGTGCACGTATCTCTGGCGCCTCTGACATAGACTGAGGTCTGCAGTGGATCATGTGGCTGTGTGTTTACACAATCAACTGATTCTTCATCTGCACTGCAGTGCTTTCATATGTCTGATTGTTTTATGTGGACGTGTATATATGTTGAGAAGCAAGGTGTCATGTTTTACCAACACACTATTGCTAGTGTAAACCGTATGTGTATTTTATTCGCGGGAATACTGGCAAGATTCCCCTGCCTAACTACCAAAATGTGTTGTTTTTCAGTGAGATGTGCTTTTTCAAGTTTGCTATGGTTTATTGTGTGCGAACATGGCTTTGAACATTATTTTCATTTTATTTTTATTCTAATTTTGAAGGGTTTATGCTCTTTACTTAAACGTATTTGTTTTTGTATTTGCCGATATTTACACGGTGCCCATTTGTTGTGGTGGTGTGTTCACATGAGGTCACGAGCTTCGTGTACTCATAAGCCACCGATAATTATTGAACATTTATTTTATATTACTCTTTTATTTTATGTTTGATTCTTGTTCACTGACAACGCTAATATGCCTACTCATCGCGCTCATTCTGATCAGGAACGTCATATGGTCTGACAGGCGGGTGCGGCCCTTAAACACCAATTTTCCTCATCATTTTGCGCTCGCAATACGCCCACAAATTATGTACTTACTTCGCGTATTTTTCAGCGTTCATTGTTTGAACATTTCCTACGCTGTTTACACTCATAAAAACTCTGAAGTCTGTATCTGATTAGTCTGTATTTTTATTTGTTTTTGAGCGGTTGAAGACAAACTATTTTCTTTTGTATGTTATGTATTTTGACGGCCGCATTATTTTCCACGTGCTCATAGGTACTTGCACTGTTGTTTTTGTTCGCCGTAAAGTACACGGGAACTTGCTGGTAACGATCCTAATTTCGTTTGTATCTTGCTCCTTATTTTGTTTCATCAACTTGACTTTTGTAGGTTGGTTGACTATTAATAATTCGAGCGTGTGGCTGTTCTCTGGAAGGTTGCTATCTACTCATTGACCTTATTTGTTTTCATTCTCAGTGATCACAAGAACCTTGGTAGAACATCGTTTACGCATCCAATGAACTGTTTCTAGACTTCTACGCTGTTGAGTGTGAACTTGAGCGTTTGAGAGTCATACAAACCGACTAGCTGTGACGTCGTTGTTTCTTTGTTCATCTTTACTCAGCGAATTTGAGTGTGGGGAGTGTGAGAGTGTGTGGGTGCCCCAGGTGTTCGCACGTGCATCTGTGCTTGTGACCCGCCAACTTGCGTTTGTGTCGTAACTTCACCTGCTCGCGTTTAGCAGCATATGTTGCACCATATGTCGACACACCGATAGACACATCGTCATTCATCAGTCATAATGTGTGTTTGTCGTATCAGTGCGGTGTGGGTTAACGAGCAATCCGTATTTCAGCAGTGAAGCTCAACTGTCACATAGCCAGATATCCATTCCTTCACTGGAGTTTGAGTTCGGTTGTCTTTCGCAGTGTGCTGCCAAAGTAACCTGTTGTATCGCATTTTCGCTGCTGCTGATATTTTAGCGCCACGCGTGCATGTACACCTGTGTTGTGGTCACTTTGAGGGAGCGGTGAATTGCGCGCGCATGTGTGCTCTTACACACAGACTCAAAGACAGCGTGTGTGTGTACGTGCATGTCTGATGTATACGAGCGTTGTGTGGAGCGTGCTCGCGGTTTGTGGTCGCGAGTTGTAGGCAGATGGAAGAGACAGCGTAGGCGTGGTATAAGAGATTCTTCACCGTTAACGTCACCTACAGCGGCAAGTGCGCAACGAGTTGTTAGAAGAGATGTGGTGACGCATGACAAGCGAACAACCTCGTGCTCGCTACTGAAGTCTCATTCATTGTTGAATGTGTCGGTAACAGGTCACCATACAAGTCGTCCACTGTCGAGGTGGAAAGGACGATGCGGTGAAGCGAACACCGCTCACTCTGTCACCAGCATGATGTGTCTTTCTTCTGGATGTCAACCTTACGGCGCTTCGCCACTCTCTCAATGTCAGCCTAAGGCGAAGTCTCAACTACCTGATTTGGTGCTTCAATCCTGCCCCGTTGTCAACAGTGAAACTCTGACTGTGTTTTCGGACAGTGACAGTAGTGAGAGTGCCACCACGGTCATCTTTTTGCCACAAGCACAATGTGCTACGCGTTTGAAGGGTACCCAAGATGAATATTCTGGTGGTGAGCTTTGTTCTTCGTCGCATTCCGAAGGGAATTCAGTAGATGAAGGCGATGACGCTGATGTCAGTTTTGAGGATGGTGTTTCAGTTGACGAGGCTGGAGCAAAACGTTCCTTCGTTGAAAATTTGGCTTCCAACAGGAGTGCAAATATCCGAGCGGCCGGTGCGTTTCAGTCTTTGTTAATGGAGGCCTTGTGTCGTCGTGTTTTCCATCAGTCGTCGTCGGTGGTTTTTCCGGTTGAACAACATTTCTCGCCATTTCGAAATTTATCTTCATCTTTTCAAGACTCACCAGAACGCCTTCAGTCTTCCTCGTCAGAATCGTCAATTACAAGCTCGTCTTCGTCCAGTTGTATTGTCGAATACTACAGCGACTGGGAATTACCGACGGACAGTGACGATTCCTCTTTTGTTTCCTCCTGCGCATCTGCCTCGCCCGTGCGCCGTTCATCGTCTGTTGAACAACTGTTGGCTATTTCCAGGCGTCAGGCCGCTCTCCGTCAACTCTTATATGGATGTATTCGAGTGTCTGGGTCACAAAGCTGCCGGAAAAGTTCAGCGTCTATTTCATCATGTAGCTCGTCATCTCAGACGTTGTTCCACTCATGTGTTGAGTCCTCAGTGACGCAAACATGTTCTCGCACTCTCACTAGTACAGCTTGTTCTTCTGATTCTCGTGTTTTTCCCGTTTGTCCTGTGAGCTCATGCACTTCTTCATCATCCTGTTGGCAATCTGGCCACACTGTACCTTCTCAGAGCGTTCTTAGTCGAGTCTCTGTGCTAAAATCCACTTTGCTGGCACGCGTTGCTGGTTTGTCTTCAGTTAGTTCCTCAACGTCCTACATTACCCCTGACTCGTCCTTATTGTCGTGTTCATCCATAACTTGTAATACGCCACCCATCCAGTTCACCACGCCATCAATCACTTCCTCATCTGATATAATTGTATCCGCCATCCCCATTACATCATCCAGTACTCTCGCCAAGTTATCCACCTCATTCACAACTTCATCTTCCTGGTCATCTTCCGCTCCGCCGGTGTCAATTGCACCTGTTTCTAACCCGTTTATCTCGATCGCAGGATCCATTACACCGACTCCACTCACTTCATCTACCTCGACAACAATGGTGATGCCGAACATTTCCACCACTCCACACGTCACGTTTTCTACAACCAATGGCATGTTGCAATCCTACAGTGTAGCGTGTCCTGCCTCGGTCATATCTTGTACTGCTTCTAGTCAACGTTCACATTCGTCCGGGTGTGCTGCTGTGGACTGTCCTCCTAATTCATCGCGCATCTCATTACCTGCTTGCGATACAAGTATCGTTGAAACTTGCAATCATTTAGATATTGCTGTCACTACAAGTTCCACTACGAGCAATTTGTCATTCACTCCAGCAAATACTGTATGTTCGGTCTCGAGTGCATCTGTTATTTTTCACGACGATTCCTCTAGGCGGATGAACAAGCGCAGACATGTAGTTTCTCAGGTGAGTCTCTGGTTCCATCTACTTTAACCAATTTTTCACGCGGCTGGTCTGCCGTGTTATTCTGAGCGTGTACGTTGAGCAAGATTGTGCAATGCACAGTGTGTGCGGCGTTTTCTGTTGTATCTTGTCTTTCATTTCGTCTGTAATCTCATTACATTGTGTGTGTGTGTGTCACAGGCGCAACAACGCATGCAGGAGTCAAGTCGAAAGCTGGATCTCATTCGTTTATCGCTGGATAAAAGGCGAAAAGAACTTCCTCCAGGTGACTAACGTTATGACTACATACAACACACACACACATACATGCATCAAACAGCGCGAATACTAACTATCAATACAGACGTTTCGTACTAATATTACGAACAATTGGTGTAAATGTGATAATTTCATGATAGGTAAGTTTAATATTCTATATACACCGACGTTTATGCAGGTATGCAATATATACGTGATTGTTTGAAGTCGGAATCGGGATTGTAATTCGTTCTTTTGTACTTATAGTGTCTCGTTTTCAATTTTTATTTGTCATCTCAGGCTCTATTCGCGCCTATGAACTGAAGGAGGAGTTGGATCAGGTACAACCTTGTTTGACTGGAGGTGTAGCACCCGTTCTCCCTGCGCTGGCGGGTGGGCCTGGCTCAGAGAATTTCAGGAGATCACTGGAGTCGCGTGACGTTGTGACGGGCGGATCTGTTGGCAGCAGTTGCTCGCAGTCTTCCGCACCTCTCCCGGTGCTCACACGATCCATCACCAAGACCGCCTCTGTCACCGGCAAACTGGAAGTTCGGTGAGTTTTATCATACGTGCACCGTGTGTTCTGTGTCGTGTACATTTATCGCTGTGTTCTTGCATCAGGGCATGTGTGTGTGTGTGTGTGTGTCATGTGTATCACGTGTGTGTTACTTGTATCACGTGTATGTTACTTGTGTCACGTGTGTGTTACTTGTATCACGTGTGTGTTACTTGTATTACGTGTGTGTTACTTGTATCACGTGTATGTTACTTGTATTACGTGTATGTTACTTGTATCACGTGTATGTTACTTGTATCACGTGTGTGTTACTTGTATCACGTGTATGTTACTTGTTTCACGTGTATGTTACTTGTATCACGTGTATGTTACTTGTATCACGTGTATGTTACTTGTATCACGTGTATGTTACTTGTATCACGTGTATGCTACTTGTATCACGTGTGTGTTACTTGTATCACGTGTATGCTACTTGTATCACGTGTGTGTTACTTGTATCACGTGTATGTTACTTGTATCACGTGTGTGTTACTTGTGTCACGTGTGTGTTACTTGTATCACGTGTGTGTTACTTGTATTACGTGTGTGTTACTTGTATCACGTGTATGTTACTTGTATTACGTGTGTGTTACTTGTATTACGTGTGTGTTACTTGTATCACGTGTGTGTTACTTGTATCACGTGTGTGTTACTTGTATCACGTGTATGTTACTTGTATTACGTGTGTGTTACTTGTATTACGTGTGTGTTACTTGTATCACGTGTGTGTTACTTGTATCACGTGTGTGTTACTTGTATCACGTGTATGTTACTTGTATCACGTGCATGTTACTTGTATCACGTGTGTGTTACTTGTATCACGTGCATGTTACTTGTATTACGTTTGTCGCAGTGTTTCGTGTGATACTGTTTGTCACTGTGTTACGTGTTGTCAGCTTGATGGGGTGTCAGGGTCTGCTGGAAGATGTTCCTGGTCGTTCTCGTCGGGATTCGGTTAGTTCTAGCCCCACCACTGACCTCAAATCATTCGTCAAGGGCGTCACTGGACGATCGTCCTCGTCAAAGTCGTACAGCGTCAAGGACGAAACTTCAAGTACGGCCGCATATATCACATCATAATGCATGCAGTATAGAGTGCACTGGCTCATTGTGTTTGTGATTCCATCTCATTCTGATCAAGTCGCATGACATCTGAAATAGCTCGACTCATTGCTATACAAAACTGCCTTGCTACATTTCTGTGTGTGTGTGTGTGTGTGTGTGTGTGCTTAATCGTATTTGTTTGTGTTGTTTGTGCATTGTGTTCACGGCTGTTGTTCAATGCTTGTGTTGTTTCCGACCGAGTTCAATTGTCAGCACTTAATGTACGCGCGACTTGGCGAGTAATTGGTCTGGTTGTGGGTTCATGCGAGGCTTTTATCCACCTTCTTCCAGGGCATGCTCGGGGGCTGGCAGTGCATGCGCCAGCCAAACCGTGTTATTAAGCCTGTTTTCAGCGCACATCAACATATACTGTTATTTTATCACCACATCTGACATTGAAATGTTTTCTTCATTGCCTGGGTGGGATTTTATGCATGACCAAGGCTTCAACATCACTACATTTGTACAGCTTATGTGTGTATGTTTGGTGCATGCCTATCAATCTGCTTGTATGATGGGAAACTGCGCAACATCACCACAATATTTATCATCAAATTCACCTTCATTTTCTCTACTTGACAATGCAGCCAGCTTTCTGCGATACTGGCGCATTTGTTCCCTTTTGGGAGGCATTGTTGTCATGGTGATATTGCGCAATTTCCCGGTTCGCGTGTAGCATGTGCACGTGCATGTGTGTGTGTGTTGCGGGTGCATTAGATGGCGGTGTGGTACGCACCATGTTGTACAGCACTTGTCTGCCTATTCAGCAGGCCGAGCTTAACTCCAGTAAGTGTATTTCTCTCTGCCAGTCAACTTTTTCTCCCATCTTACACAGCTTGTCTCATTGTCCTGTCTGTTTCTGGCCATTGTTTGGCGCATGTTCTCGAATCTGCTGCATTGCCACGTTACACGGCCGCATATACACACTGTATAACTGACTGATATAAGACAGAAACTTATGCAGGTCAGGTCTGGCAAGTACTGTGTGAGTGTGAGTCAATATACTTATACTTATACTGAGTCTATATACTATGCCAGTGTACATAGTATGTATATTGTCTTGTGAAAGCAACATTCACTCAGCCAGCCTGGTTAAAAGTGATACATATATTCTACATGTATGTGCAAGAGAATGTGTGTAGAGTATCACACACTTATTGCGTGTTGGTTGATTGGGTCAGATTATTGGTTTCTATCATAACTTGGTCATCAATGAATGTTTAGTGGCGACTCGTGGCTATACGCATATTTTCTGGTGTATGTCAGGAAGTTGACTGTAAAGTACGCTCAGCAGTTGGTCCTGTACATTCAAGTACAGCTGGTTCTGATATCATGTGTGATGAACTTCTAACTTGCCGTGTGATGTGCTTGCAATAATACCTACAACAAGGGCATGCGTTGATAAGACGTTTTTCCGTGTTGATCAGACGAGATTATGGCCGTGTTGAAGCTGGACAACGCTGCAGTCGGACAGACAAATTGGCGTGCATGTTCCCAGCAGGCCTGGGACCAGAGGTTCAGTATTGATCTGGATAAGTCGCGAGAACTTGAGGTACGTCTTCATTTGCTTTCTGTCTTCTTCTCATTGCCACTTCATAACAAAACACTGCTGGATCACGTGATAATGCCTGTTTAGCGCCTGTTCGCTGCACGTGCGTGTACTGAAGCACTGCTGTGTTGCTGATGTGTCGATCAGATAAGTATATTTTGGCGAGACTGGCGGTCTCTGTGCGCCGTCAAGTTCCTGCGTCTCGAGGAGTTCATTGACGACGTCCGCGACGGCATGGCCATTCAGCTCGAGCCCCAGGGACTGTTGTTTGCCGAGGTCAGTGAGCCCGTGTCAGCCGTGGCATTTTCTCGCTGTGTTGATGTGTCAGTGTCGGTGAACGCGGGTATGTGTGTGTGTGTTGATTGCAGATAAAGTTCCTCAATCCGATGATTTCTCGCAAGCCCAAGCTGCAACGACAGCGGAAAATGTTCAAGCAGAAGGACAAGGCGATTCTGCGAGCTAACCAGATGAATTTGAACGTGGCTGCGTGGAGCAGACTGATGAAACGTGATCTGCCGTCCGCTCCCACCATGCACACTGCTCTCCCAACCTCCACCTGCACGCATACCAGTCCGCCACTCACACACACACATACACACACACACACACACACACACACACACACACTCACACACACACACACACACACACACACATACGTTAATGTGCGTATACATTGCACACACAAGTGCACACAATCATGTATTTTGCATACTTATGTCATAAACATACCCACACAATCATGTATTTTGCATACTTATGTCATAAAAATACCCACACAATCCTGTATTTTGCATACTTATGTCATAAACATACGCACACAATCATGAATTTTACATACTTATGTCATAAACATAGCCACACAATCATGTATTTTGCATACTTATGTCATAAACATACGCACACAATCATGTATTGTGCATACTTATGTCATAAACATACCCACACAATCATGTATTTTGCATACTTATGTCATAAACATACGCACACAATCATGAATTTTACATACTTATGTCATAAACATAGCCACACAATCATGTATTTTGCATACTTATGTCATAAACATAGCCACACAATCATGTATTTTACATACTTATGTCATAAACATACGCACACAATCATGTATTTTGCATACTTATGTCATAAACATAGCCACACTATCATGTATTTTGCATACTTATGTCATAAACATACGCACACAATCATGTATTTTACATACTTATGTCATAAACATAGCCACACAATCATGCACAGTTTGTTGCTCATAGTCTCAGTGGCAAAACAATGCATGTATGCATATGTGTCAATTCACACATTATATTACCATGTGTTTACTTGCCATTCTTGCATTTGTATTTACTCGTGGTTGCTGTGATATCATCACTGACTGCCAGTCGTAATGTTGTATTAGCTTTCTAGTTAGCTGTATGTACTTGTGCAGGCGGTATGTCACTATATTTTAATTTGTACTTTATATTTTGATTTACTCTTGATGTGGTGTATGTTTCATGAGGTGCGCATGTAAGTGTAGTAACTGATTTATTGTGAGCGTCAATTATGTACTCACTTGATGCTGATACTCGATGTTATGTTGTCGCATACACACACACAAACACACACACTCACACACACACTCTCACACACACGCACACTCTCACACACAGACGCACTGGACTCGTGCGAGGCAGACACAGGTTGGTCGGCGGCGAGTGGTGAAGTATCGTCGTGTCGACCGAACCAGTTGTGTGTGGCTGCTAGTACGGCTGGCGAGCGCGGTGGCGAGGCTGGTCAAACTGGCCGCGTGTCTGCATCTTCTGCCAGGTGACTGACAAACACTGCTTCACTGTTACGTGCCACTCAGTGACTGCGTGTAGCCAGTACGCAGTGTGTAGTTATTGTGGCGGTATTTGTAGCCCTGTTATTCATGACTAGGCACACTGATAACAGGCAGGTATCAGCAGGAAAGCGGAGGAATGAGCAACAAATCATGTACTAAGAGATCGATATTAATTGAATTTAATTGCACTTGCGCGTGGTGGTGATCTGTTCTACATGGACAGTTGAGGTGTATTTCACTAGAGGAACACTAGCAGTTGATGTGTTATCCATCGTTCCCTGATAATATTGACCAAGTTAATAACAAGAGGGAATGTTTTCTTGCTAGTAATGTCATGCAACACGGGGCGAATTTTGCCTGGTGCACTTATGATATGAGCAAGAGGGAGGGACTGTGTGTGTGGTTATCATGTGAGGCAAATGAGAGCTGGTTCAGTGATTGTACCGTGTACTGGTGATAATTCATACTAATAGTCACGCAGAATGACTATGAGCGTTGATAACAGTTTGGGGCAACTAGAGATATTGTGCAATTATATATGCGTTTGTAAGACCAATTGTGTGTTTAACATGCATTCAATATGAAGTCGAACATGACATCATTTATACATTTACACTTGCCTAGCGACTTGTATTGCTTCTAGCGGTGATTTGCTCATAACTTGCATGTGTATGTGTGTTCAGTTTGCGTTCAAACTCGAGCGTTTTGTCGAGCAGAAAGCCAGTGCCTGTTCCAGCACCCCGAGTGCCTACCAGACCGTTCAATTACAGCATCAATGCGAATGACAAGGTCGGTTTTCTGCGCTCGTTGATTTCCTTGGTCGACGTTTTGTTTTGTTTCCTATATGTGCTGGTTTCACTCGTTTGAAACTCGCAAAAATGCTCTCATTTTACACGTGTTTGGTGTGTTTAACTGTCATAACATTGCCTGTACAGTAATTGACTCGTTGATTCATTCGTAATGCTATTATAGGCTCTATTATCAGTTCTCCTGCACTGACTAGCGGGCAATATGACGAGCTTATGTGTCCTCTGTGCATCACCCTCATTGAACGAGCTGGGTGTGCGTTGTATGTCAGCTCGTGTCGACACACAACTCTGACGGATTACTATGGATAAATTATAATGTGAAAATTGACAAAGTGATGAAATTTACCGCGAGTCATCTCATATATTTTCATATCAGAGTTAATTACACAGCAGTTTCAAACGATGGGACAGTTTGTGAATGAGACAGTGCACTACTGAGTGTGTTGTTTCGCGTGACCGCTGCTTTCAACCTCAGTGTGTGTTGTATCCCTGGTGAAATGTTGTTTTGATATTGTTATTAAGTCTATCCGTCTCAGTTTTGTAGCTCTGCTTGCTGTTGGCTATGATCGGATTCGACTGCATTTGTGCCAATCAGTTTCGTATAACTGAGTCAGTCAGTACGACGTGTGAGCATGCACGTGTAACATGCACCTCAGTGTCAGTGGATCGTTCGTTCGTTCGTTATTTGTGTTTATGGGGTGCACCGGCCTCTGGGACCATACGGCACCCCCAGTCTATTTACAGCCAAAACACCCTAAAATGATGGACATTAGGAATGGAATGATGAAATAAATAAGTGTGATAGTGAACAAAATGAATGTGAAAGTCAAGAAATAAAACTCAATAAATAATTGTAAAAGACAAAAGCCGTAAAAACTCAAAAAGGCGACCATCAATGACCGCCGACTGCTCCTGTCCAAGAACCTCGAGTGTCAGTGGATCAATTGAGAGTTCATATGTTGTTAGAACTTGTCATTGTACTGAACACTGTTGCAGGACTAATCGTGCATTTGTAGATGTAGAATTGTCGAGGCGATAGTTGATCAAAGTGTATGAGTCTTCCAGAAACTTTTGACTATTATTTAACTTGAAATTAGTTAATATTCTTGTTAATGCAGTTCTGATATAGTTCAAGTTAGTGAGGCTGTGTGACAGCTTGTGTGTGTGTTAGTGTTAGTATTTCAATGGTTGCTTGCGTTTGCTGCATATTTGCCGCTGTATTGTGTATAAAAATCGTATGCGCGGCTGTTCAGCAATAAGCTGAAATCAACACATACTCGTATACACAAATGCATTGTTGTTTCATCCAGAGAATTCCTGCTATTATATGCCTCAAACACGTAAACAACACTCGTCAGGATGCAATGGGCTTATGGCGCATGCACATAGACATATACGCACGTTGACTGAGCTGGAAACATTGTTTAAGCATGGTCCATCATGCGTCTAAATATTGTACAATCTATATTGCACAATATTATTGAACGTCTAGGGGCCGCGTTATAAGGCTTATCCAAATAGAAAGTGTATGTGTGTGTGTGTGTGTATGTGTGTGTGTATGTGTGTGTGTGTGTGTGTGTGATTGTTAGAGAGAATGTGTGTGTGTGTGTGTAAGTGATGTATTTGTGGTCTGACTTGTGTCATTGTTGCATAGTCTACGTTGATTGGTAGCAATAACCGTGCTCATCACCATTGTGGCTCGTACTGCTTTGTACGGTCGTTGTGATGTTAACATGTTTGTATCTGTTTCATGTAGTTTATTACATTTTCTCCTATAGGTAAATTATTCTTCTTTGTAACCAATTCACTCAAATTACTCTTAGTGATCTGTGTGACATGCAGAATTAGGTGCAGTTAAGTACATGTGAGTATGTGTGAGTCTATTTGACCTCGTTTAAGGTCGACTAGAACATTCTGTATGCGGCTGTTGTGACGGCATTGTCACGTGCACGTTGCAGTTGTGCCGTCATTCGCTGCTGCAGTCAATTGTGCTCGTGACCTGTGTCTAATCACACACTGTTATCGTTGCTATGGCTACCTGCACCACACAATATCACCCTCCTCTCTGATCATCACCAATTTGGCGACCTTGTCTCTGTAACAAACTACTACCGGAAATTGACCTGATCTAGTTCATGTGGTGCGTGTGTATCTTCGCTGCGAACACTACACTTGCGAGTCTTGGACAATTGACTGAATATGCACATTTTGCTGGCAATATGTACTGCACGACATTCAAACACTTGCACATGCATCATTTCACGTTCAATGTGCGTTCAATGTGCTCCTTTCTGTTCACAAATTAATTCTGAGAACACACACACATTAAACTCACTCACTCACTCACTCACTCACTCACTCACTCACGATTAAGTACGTATGCGCGCGTGTGTGTGTGTGAGCTCAGAATTAATGTATGTGTGTGTACTTACATATACACAACAAATATACACATGTACACACATTCACACACAAGTGCATTCTCGACGTATTATTTTCTCCTACTTTCATACCAGTTTCCCTCACTCAGCACATTTACATTTTTGGCACGTTCATTACCACACACACTTTCTATTGTACTCCATTTGGGATACTTCACTTCTGTTTTATACACTAAGTTGCCCTGTGTGGCAGTGTGGTGCATTCGCTACGTGGCATTGGTCGTTTGATCATGATGGCGATGACCTTGCATCTGATCGTGGATACTAGGCGTTGGCGGTTTTAATCCTAGCAGCTAGTTTTGCTACTTGGATGTGATTATCCAGCGGTGGCCTCCATACTCGCGTCCCTAATTAGGCTGCTTCAGGCAGGCCCGTCAGTGTTCTAGTTGCACTCTTTGTGATTTGCTTGCTGATGCGTTCATGGGCGAGTGACAGTGGTGGATGTGTTGCACTGTGTAACAGTTCACTGTTGAGTGTTGGGTGATTTCACTCTTTCGTATTTCTATATTGTGATCAGAGTTTGTAATTAGTGAGTATTTACAATTCTGGATTGTTCATCCCCCGTCTGCTTAGTTGGATTTTTTTGTTATGTTAAGAAGAGTTTTACTTATTCTAGCATTGTTTAGTCTCTCACCCGTGTTATTTTATGCAATGCTACATTTGAGTGCATGTATGGGAATATTTTGGCTCAGTAAAAATGCGCCAGAGATGTTTTCGTGAACATCTGCGCCATACAATTGAGAGTCGGTGTATGTCGGTGTGCGTTACTGTTGGTATGTATGCTCGTGTGTGTTTGTGATCGTGATCGTCACAGATGGCGCTAGTTGTATCGTGCTGCTTGCCTTGTGCTGATGAGGGTTGTTGTGCTGTTTGTTGTCGATTGTCGTGCGTTGTGTGGTGTGCAGTGTGCCACAAGCAGGGTTTTATTATGAGACGTATCGATGGGCTCAGTTCAGGGGCACCATTTGATGACCAGTGTAAGTCATTCTGTCCCTACACTGTGTTGCGCATCGCTTTCAACCAGCCAAGATACGTCACTTTGAAGCCTGCGTCATCTCCCGACTCCTCATCGTTGTGTTCTTTGGAGCGATGGAGACGAAGCGTGGCCAAGTATTTTCACAGAGGCTCAGCAGCCAATGTACGCGCAATCGTTAACTGCCACCATAAGGCCAACTCAACCTGGCCGGTGTCCTGTGATAATAAGGTGGACAATCAGGGTTCATCACGCTATCACCCGTCTCCGACGCCGTCTTCCTCACGTCTTCGTTATCGTCGCGTGCGTTTCATACATCCGCCACTAGCCAGATTTTCAATTGACAGTGAAGACGAGTATGTCGCTGAGCATGAGGACAACGTGACA
This sequence comes from Sacculina carcini, assembly GCA_916048095.2. NCBI lineage: Eukaryota > Metazoa > Arthropoda > Thecostraca > Sacculinidae > Sacculina > Sacculina carcini. The sequence continues at coordinate 86,942 of OU696570.1, read as the reverse complement.
CTTTCTGCGCGTCCGCGTGACGTGACTGATGGCAATCATCGTCGAGACAGCGGCTACAGCAGTAGCGATGGTACTGGCAGCTGCCGAGTTCTGCGACAACACGTGGACGGCGGTAGACATGTCAGACCTCATTGTGAACGGACGCTGTGTCCTTCCAGCCATAGTTTTTCACGTTACTGTGGTGATCAATGCTCCGCAAGAAAGGAAGGGTCGGGTTTCACGTTGTACGCCACGGAAAGACGGAAATATCAACGCAAATCCCGAGTGTCACCCGCTGATCGTTCACGTCGACACGACAGGACAAGTAGACTGATGTGTGATGATTACTGTCACGTTGTTCACACTCGATGTCGTGCACTACTAACTGGCAGTGGTCAAGCGTGTTTTTGCGGCGTCAACGATGATTGTTCAGTCAGGTTACAAACGCTCATCGATCGATCATCGAACCGTCTCGAATCTCAGCCGCAGGTTTGTCTGATCCTCCTTCTCTCGCCATAATATATCTCGCCTGGTTCTTTGTGCTCATTTTTCACGATGCGTAGTGGAATGGTTTGCTGTGGGCTTAAACATACACTTCCACAGTGTTATGTGCTGCTACATTCTAATGACTGATCCACTCTCTTCGCACCAATGTCCAACTATCAATCACCATCTTGTCTTGCTGAGTTTCGACTCATTGCAAGTATTGACATTCCAATATTACCGAAGTTCTGCTATTTTCTGTTACCGCTCAAATTTATTTGGTTCAGTGAATCTGTCTGCAGGCGCAAGTTTATCCTACCACGTCATCGCCGTGCACTTCTAATGTCTGCGACTTGTGCATCTCATTAATACGCCACTTTCGTTTTCATTTCTAAGTAACGATTCCTGTATGCTCATGCAAACGTTTATGTGCGAGTGTGTTCAACGTAGATGATATGTGTGTGTGCGTGTGTGTGTATGTCACGCATGCCTATCTAAGGCTAAAATTCGCACGATAATTCACCAACTTTCTCGTGAAACTGACATTTGTTCTCGCGTGTTCAATGTATTTCTGTTGGTTTCGATGTTTGAACGCATGTGTTCGTGTGTTTGTGGGCGTGTGTGTGTGTTCGTGTATGAGTGTGTGTGTTGGAGATAGCTTCGTGTAGGTGCGTTGTCACGACGCATACACACACACACGCAGACATAGAGAGAGACTATGCACACAGATACACACACACATCTGTAATGAACTCACGCACACAGATTGGGCATCATGTTAGTTTGTCAAAGTATCTCGCTGCCTACCTTGATTAGCTATACTGGGATTATGACGGACTTTTCTGTTACTTTTTTGTTCGCAATTAATTGTCATTGTCATTTTGTCAGTGAAATATGCAAACTTTTCAGTGTTACTGGCTGAATCGACTAATGAACTTTGGCAAGCAGACACAGACAATTGCAAATTTACAATTATTTATGATGAATTTTGGGGGACCCACCGTTTTGCGCTAAACCGTTAATTCAACGTAAGCTAAATAGGCTCCAACCACCGGATTAGCACAGGCGCGCCGAGAGGGATGGTGCTCCGCTCAGTGCAGCAAGAAATTTGTGAGCCGTCATTGCAGATAATGTGTGCAACGCTTCAATTTCTCTGCGCTTTGCTTAGAATTTAGTGAATTTCAAGGCGTAAAGTAGCCTAGATTGTTCTTGTCGTTTTGAGATGATCGTTTGGGCTTGTTTCTCAACATGATTTATAAGGCTCTTTGGCGTGTTTTAGACAGTCTGGAAAATAGAAATATATGTTTATTGATTTAATTGGAGTGTTAATAAAACCTTAGATATTCATTGCTTCACTTCGAATTAGAAATATGCTGGTTTAGCTCGATTTTATGTACTGGGATTCCGATGTTCGACAAAGACCAACTTTTCAAAGATGATTAAGGCTTTTCTAGTGTGCAATTTTTTATATTTTTCAATTATTTGTATTTATTTCGATTTTTGTCTCACCGTAAAAACAATAAGTATCATTATACCTAGGTAACATTTATTATTGCAATATTACTTTTTGAAAGTTAAATAATTTAATATGTTGAATTTTGGTAGTGCGCCAATGGTATCAATAGTATCATATTCATCCTACAGGCAGTGTTGGTTAGATTACCTCGTTTGTGCTCGTCTGCCGCGCTGAACGTCTGACTTTGGCAACCCTTTCATATATCTTCTGATTTCTTAAAATATGAGGGCTCGCGTGTTGTATCAGTGTTTGATCATTGCAGCCAGAGCCGTAGCAACCGCCCCCCGTACCCCCCGGCCGGGGGGGCCCCGAACGTTGAGGGGCCCCTTTGCTTCACGTATTATGTGATTATTGTCTAATAAATGCATTCAATATTCACAATGGGGGCCCCAAGTGTTGCCTTCGGGGGGGGGGGGGGCATAATTCCTCGCAACGGCTCTGATTGCAGCATCCACTGTGTAAACTTTAACTACCAATGTTTGTGGCTATTCATTCACTGGCAAGTTTCGCATGTATTGGGCTGTGTTTTTGGCGAATCCCAGATTGTATGAACGCGTAGACATTGACGCTGTTGTATCTGAAAGGTCCAGAGAGATGCATCGTAAAATTCACCAAGTTTATGCGTCTATGCACGTAACTAATGAACCAGGCACTTGTGGCTTAGTCAGACGATGTTGGTAAATACAGTTGTAGTTGAAGGTGGCCTGTGCCAGTGTGCAATGTGCCTGTGTGGCCATCAGTTTACGATCACTGGCGTACAAACATACCATTTAACCATCAATTACATAGGTGAACGCTTGTGACACGCACCTATGCGGGCCAATGTGCAGAGTCAGGTGCACTGCAGGTGGGTGCCGTTTTACGATGTCTCTGCTCTTGAACATGCGCAGTAAACCTCGACGTTCACGCTTGTTCAGCCACTCTTCATTGAGAATGTGCTTCCAGAGAGGAATTTGTATACATAGGTTGCGTGACTCCAATGTTTCCCTTCATTTACCTCAACATCCACTACGTGCTTGTTTTCAAAACATAACCATCAATGTTGCATCTATGAATCGTGAGAAAGGTTGTACATTGAAATGCAATGCTGTCCATATTTATTGTGGTAGTAGTTTGTATCGTTTGTTCATCTTGTGTGTCGTACTTGTTAGCTGCCGTTTTGTGCACCATTCGACTCATTCCACACAGAATTTGGTAGTTTTTTAATTAATTCAGCACAAAATATCAACATATTTTTTGAGATATTCATTGTGATTCACTTTATCGTAATTGATAAAAGATCATGATGTTGAAGCCATCTATGAAAATCACACAAGTTTATTGTTAGGAATAAGTGTTACACCTTCTCAAACTCCCTCAAAGTTGTTTTTATGAATCTAACATTATGAAAAACCAAAACAAATCGCATAAAACCAAAAATGCACCAATTGTCCGCCTAATATTTTGGCCTCTAGTAATGACAGCGCGAGCGCAACACTCGTGTCATGTCTTTCGGTGGTACCTCGAGTAGTATGGTAACAATTGTTGCAGGACAGGTTTTGTGCAACTGCAATACATGTCATTTCTGCAGTTCATGGTTAACTCAACTCTGACAGACCTTGGTCGCACTTTATGTGTACTCACCAAGAACAGGTTCATGGTATGATCGTTAATGATTATGTTTTACACCTGTTTATATGATGGTGTGTACATGATTGAGATGTGTACGTCTATATGTGTGTGTGTGTGTGCTGTGGCATATATGACGGGTTGGTGAAGATATTCTCAATTCCTTCATTCTGTCCTGTGTGTTGCTGTTATGTGTCCTTTATAGTCAACTTGACGTGATGCGTGGCGTTTTCGAGCATCTGTTTCTTGTATTCATCTGTTTGTCGTGTTTATTTTAATGTGCTGGACACACTGATAGATAAATAGACAACGGCATAATATGCTTGACCGATGTGAACAGCTGTGATCTTAACTGATGTCGTCTGACAACTAGCTTAGCAAGGTTGTTTTGTGACATTTTTAACTGATCGCACTAGGCATAGTTCATACTACGGCTCAGTAAGTTTCTAGTTAAGTATTAATTTCATACATCAGTCACTTGTGCATTTCTATATGGCGTGTCGTGCACCAAAACACTTGCGACGCAGGTTCAAAACAAGAAGATGTTGAGCAGCGGTGCATGACCAGGTCGATTATTGATCAGCAAGAAGCGCAATATATCAGGCATATGTAGTTAGCGTTGGAGTGGAGTGAATTGTATGTTTTTAAGCTGTTTCTTTACGACGACTCGAATTATGATCCTAGATCATCATTGAGACGCGGGTATTGTCAGAAGCAAGAGTTCTGCATTTCTCGCTGATTCACCGGGTGAATTCATTTCTTTGTTTGACTACGCCGTAGTGACTTAATTGGTAATGTATTGTAGTGCGTTTGTGGGCTGTCAATGCAACAACGGCAGCTCGAAGTCAACAGACCGAGCGTCGCTAGGTGTTTTACATTTGCACATACCTGGCGGCTGTCTTGCAGCAGTATGTTGTGCGTATCAGGGAGTGTTGGCTGACACTTGTGCTAGTGAAGGAGGTAATCAGCATCGCAAGGGGGCAGAACGTCATGTCAACATCATCGAGGTGGGTCTGCATCAGGACGCGTCACAGTCATCCTCGCCGTCCACCGCGCTGCCAGTGGCGCGCCACGAGAACGTACAGGTGACTGTGACGCACGTGCCCGCCTCATCTCGGTCGGTCGTCTCCTCGACGCTCACCACCACACCAACTCACGATCAGGTTCAACAGGCTCACGTGCTCGTCATTCTCACGTGCGCTCCCATAGAATATACATAAAAGAGCGTATTTAAAACAATAAGTCAATGCACTATGATTCAGTTTTCAAACATTTTCGGTATAGATTCTTTTTAATTTTATCTCAGGTGTTTGTTTAATGTGCATTCCAATTCAAGTATTGATTTTCAATTGTCTTAAGCGAATCACTTGAATTCGTGTCCTACCAACATATATTGTTTCATGTTTCAATATGTCATCTGTGTTTTACGTTCGCTATGTTTCTGTACATTATTAGGTCTTGTGAGAATGACTGTCCTTTTGCGACTACAAATGCAATTGCATTTCCTCATTTCCTGTATTTTTGCCATCAACACAACGACATGGCGTAGGCAACAAGTACTGTGTGTTTGTGTGTGTTTGTGAGTGTGTGTGTGTTGGTGAGAGTGAGGGTGGGTGTATACACATGTGTGTTTGATGACCTTAGATGATAATTTTAATTAATTCCGTGTTACTCGATAGGTGTTGATACATCTCAACACAGAAACAGTGAGGTCACACCAACCGCTCCATATGTGTTTTTACGGAGTGTTCTTGCGTGTATCGTCTTGCGTGTGTGTGTGTGTGTGTGTGTGTATGCTGCTTGTGGTGAGAGAGCGTTTACTTGAATTTATCTCCGCGGAGAAACCCGGTGACTTTTCTTCAACGTCCTGTGTGCGTGTGATGTTAGTAAGGGAGGTGTTGGTTTTGCGACCTTGAAATGGTTTGGATGAAATGGTGCCTGCTAAACAATTCGCACTATGCACGTGTGTGTGTGTGTTGGGTTGTGTATTGGCTGAGTTTGTTGAAGTGCAATGTTCGACTCACTCGTGTATGTGTGTGTGTATGTATGTGTATGTGTGTGTTTATGTGCATTGTTTGTGGTGTGTGGCGCCGTGTGTGGCGTGTCTGACACAAGTCAGGTCATCAGTGGACTTCGTCCCACGCGCGTGTTCTCCGCTATTGCGGGGGCTTTAACAGTGTGTACCGGTGCGCGTTTGTGTGCGCGTGCGTGTGTTTAGATCACGCTGATTTATTGGTAGCACACTTCCGATGGTCGAGCGCACATACTTACATTTACTGGTACAATGAGAATCACCTTGATTCACGTGCAAAATCGCCACATGTGGCACCGCCTCGCTTTCTGTCGTGTGTTCTTGCGTGTCAGTGAGTGTCGATGTTGGCCTAGTGCTCGTGTGTTACGCAATGCTTGCAAAACATTTTCCGCGTCGAAACAGGCGTGAAGTTTTCTGTTTGGTTATTTTCCCGATCAAATACTGCATTATACATTTTATATGCAAGTTCTGCTGGATGAAATATGCCTTTTATGTAGCACGTGAGCGATGGATGTGATTTTTCAATGTTTTCGTGGCGTTTGATTGCCCACGCGGGCATTAGTTCAAACGGTAGTTTTATTGTTGACTTAGCTGCAGCTGAATGAGTAGGGACACACCTTGTATTGTACTTCATTTTATCTAGCAATTGTCCTGTTTTTTCTCACACTTGATTATTCTAGTTGTACCGCATCTTGCTCAACACTGTGCTCTCGTTCGTCTTCGCGTCCGCTCTTCACCACACATCACGTGTGTGTGTGTGTGTTAGATGGTGTACGTGAGTAGTAGCAGTGATCCGCTGGCTCGCTCGTGCGGGCGCCGGCACGTCACTGCCGAGACGGCGGGTGCGTGTGCTGGTGCTGATTCACTTGATCCATTATCGCCGGCAGATAGAAGACATCATGACACCGGCCGCATTATCAGCCATCACACCCACTCTCTGTCTCTCAACAGCTTCCGCATGGTCGCCGTTCTCGGACGAGGACACTTCGGAAAAGTACCGACGCATTCCAACACACACACACACACACCCATACACCCATACACATTGTATGACATGACACATTATTATGGTCCGATGCGGCCTGTACATAAGCTTACCGTGAAGTCATATACGACAGAACCGAGCGAAATGTTAGACAACTAATTACGTACTTGTACTCGTCTGAGGCAACTCAGCAACCCAATTCTGCTCTGCATACACACACACACACATACATACACACACATACATACATACACATTCGTTTTGTGTTGTTTTGAGAATTTGCCCGAGTGGATTCATGATAGAAAATGTTGAGGAAGAGAGCGGGTGTTGTTAAGATTCATATATATATATATATATATATATATATATATATATATATATATATATATATATATATATATATATATATATATATATATGTGTGTGTGTGTGTATATGTGTGTGTGTGTGTGTGCAGGTGCTGTTGGCTCATTATCGCAACACAAATGAATATTACGCTATTAAAGCTTTGAAGAAGGCTGACATTATTTCTCGAGACGAAGTTGATTCTCTTCTGGCGGAAAAGAGAATTTTCGAAGTTGCCAATTCAATTCGGCACCCGTTTCTGGTCAACCTGTTCAGTTGCTTCCAGACTGATGTGAGACTACACACTGTCTTTTGAAGACTGGTATATTGGATTGTGTTGTCATTACGGCGTATGTTTGAGTGTTATTAGATACGCAGGCAGTATATGTATACTTGCGGTTATTTCAGAGTCATGTGTGTTTCGTGATGGAGTATGCGGCGGGGGGCGACTTGATGATGCACATTCACTCTGACACATTCACTGAGCCGAGGGCAGTTTTCTACGCAGCCTGTGTCGTTCTCGGACTGCAGTATCTGCACGACAACCGCATCATTTACCGGTGAATACACGAGCAAGTTATGCATGACCACTCGCCGCTCAATTTGCCAGTTGAAAATGCTAGTTTATCTCGAGTGTCCTCACTGTTGATATTGTCGTTGCATTGAGCCCGCCGACAAAATGATTTATATAGCCTTTCTCAGCTCAATTTATAATATTATCTCTTGTTGCTCAAACGTATTGGTGTAATGTTATTGCTTAAACATATTTAATTCATCCGGCCGAGGCTCATAATTGACCGATGAGTCAACATTATAGACTGGTTATATATGGGCACATGAGCACGCGGCTGTCGGTAATTAATTGGTGAATTGATGTTGATGCTACAGAGACCTGAAGCTCGACAACCTGCTGCTCGACACTGAAGGATACGTGAAAATCGCCGACTTCGGCCTGTGCAAGGAGGGTATGGGTTATGGCGACCATACGGGCACTTTCTGTGGCACTCCCGAGTTCCTCGCGCCCGAGGTGCTCACCGAGCAGACGTACACGCGCGCCGTCGACTGGTGGGGTCTGGGAGTGCTGATCTTCGAGATGCTGGTCGGCGAGAGTCCGTTTCCTGGCGACGACGAAGAAGAAGTGTTTGACAGCATCGTCAATGATGAGCTGAGATATCCTCGCTTCTTGTCTCTCCAAGCCATCGCCATCATGCGCCGTGTCAGCTGCTGCACACACACACATATATACACATATATACACATACATATATACACACACATACACATACACACATGCATACACACACACATATATACACATACACATACACACATGCATACACACATGCATATACACATGCATACACATACATATTTTTATATATATATATATATATATATATATATATATATATATATATATATATATATATATATATATATATATATATATATACACACACACATACATGCATACACAAACATATATATACACATACACATACACACATGCACACACACATACACACACGTACACACACATACATGTATGTGTATATTGTTAAAGTGTTTTCGTCAGCGGATTTATATGTTGTAATTCCACAAAACGCTATTTCAATTTGAAATTATACAGTCTTATTGCCAGTAGTATGCGCTGTCAGTATGTCTTATAATATTTGTGTTTGCTTCCTAGCACCAATGTCCCTCAACATTGTGCTTTATGTGGGTTTCTATGTGTTTTTCAGCTGCTACGTAAGAATCCTGAGCGACGCCTGGGTTCTACTGAACGCGATGCTGAAGATGTGAAAAAGCAGACATTTTTCACCGATATTATCTGGGAAGATTTGCTGGCTCGAAAAATTCGACCTCCATTCGTGCCTATCATTGTCAGTGCTTCAATTGTTCCACTCATTATGCTGTTTCCTTTTTCATTATTATTATAACCAATGAATAAGGTGAAATGGCAAGAGCACGAACGTTATAATTTTCATGTTGGCGATTTTCATGCGCCCTGATCATCAAGAGACAGAGAAGACTGATAACCCTGGGAAATATGAGCACACTGAAAGTGAAACTTTGTTTTCATTCTGTGTTGTTTCTGGTTGTCTTTGACTGCCACTTATTTACTGCCTGTCATTATTTGGTCTGTTTCTGTTCCTGAATGCCGTTTTCTGTGCAAAACTGTCATTTTCAGTGAATCACTCGGTGAACCTCGTTGTCATCGAATATGGCCTAGAAAGGCATGTATGCACAATATGATGGGGGGCAGTATGATCAACGACAAAAGTTTAATTCACGCTTTGTATAGACAAGAAAATGGAAAGTAACGCAGGATACCGAGCAGTGCAGAACACAAGACAGAATGTTGTTTTCTATTGGCCGATTTTTCTGTTTCTCGTGCACTAATTCAGCTTCTATTGGTATGTGTGATGTCTGTTGATGTGTGCAGAAAAACCTCGAGGATGTGTCGAACTTCGATGAGGAATTCACCTCGGAAAATGCCAGTCTCACTCCGCCCAAGGATCAGAGAGTACTGACCAGCACAGATCAGGATCTCTTCAGAGACTTCACCTACACTGCAGATTGGTGCTGAGGCCACTGTTGGCTAATACACGTGTTTCCATTGTCGTAATACACGTGTTTCCATTGTCGTAATACTGCTCTTGATGCTCTGATCACTCAACTATCATATATCAATGTGAGACATGTGTGTGTGTGTGTTTTGTGCGCGTGTGTGCGCGTTTGCGGGTGTAGTTGTGTGCGTGAATGTTTGTGCGAGCACGTGTAAGTTTTTGTCAGTGTTTGTATATAGTGTGTTGTTGTTCATTTCAATGTGTGCTGATCGAGTAATATGCATTCAGCCAAGACCCAGTTGATACGTGTTATTCTCATGATGAAAGACTAGAAGTTTTCAATGCAGTCTTTTTCGAGGCATAATGAACGGTCATCGGGCTGTTTTCATATCAACTGGGTCTTCATAACTTGTTTTTCATCGTACATCTGCCGCACAACCACCATTCAATTATGATGAGGTGTTTTGTGCGCTTCTATGGCACTCAGCAACTTCTCAATCTGCATTTTTGCAACTTTTCTTATTGAAACATTGTGCCTTATCGGTCCAAATGACGACCAATGGCGCTGGTAAGGCAGCGTTCAGGAAATTATCAGTGCGTGTGTGTGTGTGTGTGTGTGTGTGTGCCTTCGTGCGTGTGTATGCTTGTTCCTTCGTGCGTGCGCGTTCCTGTGTGTATGAACTTTTGTGTTGGTAAATCCTTCACATTATAATTGAATTCGTATTTATGCTGTGTTTGAATGTCATTATCTGTAATATATTATTTAAGTTTTGGTTTTCAAGTGTGTGCTATTTTGAAGAGTTGTCAGTTTGCATGTGTAGTATAATAGACATTGGTTTGTTTATCACGTGCGCCTGTCGTGGTGGCATTCCTCTTGAACCGTTGCTTATATGAGATAGGCTCTTCAGTGATGATACAATAATGCATCGGTACACATGCTCCCATAAATTTAATAATAGTAGCAATTATATATGAAATAAGTCAATAATGAACTTAATTTGAAGTCTTGAAATTTATTGGAATTCCTTGATCGTTCCATTATATTGTATTCCAACGAAAAACTCACTGAAATATCACACATACATAGACAATGCCGGCCTGTTGGAAGCTTGAAAGCTTATTAGCCTGTATAAGGTTGAACGATAATAATAAAATTACTAACAAACGACACCTCACACAAATACAAGTGGAAAAAGCTGTGAGAAATAGCGGTTATTAACAGCGACTACAGCACGTAGACAACGAGATGTTGCATTTGTGCAACGCTACATTATCATAATATGTCCACAGTTTATCAATATTTTGCTTGTCACCGACAATTAAACAATGTTTGTGTATTTGATGAGATATTAATTTTTCGTGTACCGATTTACTTTCTGAATTTTTTTTCAGGTATTTCGTTCCATTGATTTACCGCAGTGTGAAAGAAATTCACACTTTTATATTTGTCGGTGACTGTGACAAAAATTTTTGTTGGGCATAGCTTTTTCAATTCGAATTTTGCTTGTAAATTCACCGGTAGCTTGTTGTTAAATACAATACATACATGAAATATTTGTAGTTTCTTATTTAGGCTCAGTGTGATCTGGATAATGTGAACTTTCAATAGTACGAAACACTTGTTTTGTGCAATTTCCACTTTTTTAATATGAGTTGGACAGATATTTCCCCATGTGTCGTAGTAATACAGTATGAGGTTTAAAATGTGATATAAATTGTTGTTTCGTCTGTAAAATAAACTCGAATAATTTACTTCTCTTAGGAAAAAATTAACTGCCCAATTTTTTATGTGAAGGGCGAAATGTGTTCCCGGCAATTCAATTTACTATCTACGATTTCTCCCAGATATTTCGTTTTGTCAACTTTGCATATTTCTTCGACGCACATTTTAATCGACCAATGGGAGGGATTCTTCAGTAATGAGAAAATTATATATCCACTTTTTTGGCGCTCAATGTTAGTTTGTTACTTTCTAGCCATAAACTTCTGATTGCTCTTTATTGTTTATTTCACGTAGCTGCTTCAAATCCTTTCCGGTAAATAACAAGCTAGTGGCGTCGGCAAACATGAGTGTTTTTGAAGGCTTTACTGCTTGAGAAAAGTCATTGATGTACAGTATGAACAAAATTGGTCGTAAAATTTACCCTTGTGGTACACCACATTCCCCAGATCATCATACAACGACCAATTCGATTGCTTGTTGATTATTCGATTGCTTGTGACAATGTCGGCTACAATTCCTCGACGTGTGACTCACCACATTGCTTCAGTTAGGTAGATTTTATGTTATCTTGGCAAGTAGCCGTTGGGAAGTCCACCAGTAGTCGAGATATGCTTCAAACTTCCCACAATCAGCGTTCTGATATTCCATAATTGTGTCATCATTGATTTGATTATAGGTATCCGCAATAGTTGCAGTTCTTCTCAAATCCCTCCGCCCGTATTTCACGTCTTCTACAATGTCCTAGAGCGTTGTGTGAATCTCCCTGTTCTGCAAAATCATTTACCCTTTTTGCTCCTCGTTTCTATAACTCACTTCCATATCATGTTCCTCTATCTCCCTCTTCTCTTCTTCCACTTTATCTCTGCGCACATACTTATTCTCTAAACCTTAGGATCGCTATGTCAAAATTTAGCTGTTGTGCACACTCATCTTTTGCTTGTATTTTGCAGTCTCTGACTAACCCTCGCTGAGTGTGCACGTGTTTTCCGTCGCTCGTTCGCGCCCGGCTGTCTACGCTTCGCTGACGCTCACCGACGACAGATCCTGCTTTCTGCTAACGCTGAGTGTTCATTGAGTTATATTTCAGTTGTTTTATTATTATATCTGATTTAGCGTTATTTTGATTTTCATTACTCGTTTTGTTCATTGATAATATTTGCCTTTTTAAAGGCGGATATTGTCTTCTTGCGAGCTCATTCATTTACTTTTAAGACTGTTTAAGACTTTTAAGTCAATTAATCTTTCTTTTATTTCAGGTTATATATTTGAATTTTTATATTTTGTTTCTGAATGTGATTGAGAATCAGGGTTCACAGCCATAGTTGCTTTGCAATCTTCCTGCTGAATTCTCTCATCACATTCTTTTTCGTCACTTTTCAGTTCAGTTTGTATATTATTTAATTTAACGTTGTCTATAAATATAAGTGTTGTTCATGGATATATGTATTATTTTCTGTCTCATGTCTGTTTTGTTGATGTGGCGGGCCGAAAATTGTAGCCCCGCCCCGACGGCTAACGGCCGGTTTTCCCGTTTTCCGTCAGCGCCCAGCTCTTTCCTCGCACTGAGGTGCCAACTAATTCTGTGTTGCTCTCATACTCTGTCTTTGTGGTCGCCCAATGGACATTTTGCCTTGCGATATGTGTTTAACAATGAGCTCTCAATAAATTGTTCTCACATGTGTTTTCTAGTGTTTTTCTTGTGTGTGTATTTGTGTGTATGTTTGCTTTGTATTATGTGTGTTGTATGCTTGTTTTTTGTTGTGAAATTTCGTATGCATGTGTTATGTGTTGTGTTTTTGTGTTCGCATGCGTCGTGCATTATGTGTTTATTTGTATGTCTGCTTTGCGTTGTGTGTGTGCCTTCTCACACCGTGGATTTGTCGTTTCTGCTGATGATGTGTGGCGATGTTGAAATGAATCCCGGTCCTGCTCGACCACAAAAACGATTTTCAAATATACTTTTCGCCAACATCAGGGGCTTGTATAAGAACATCAGAGATTTGACAGCAGCCAGTCGCTCCAAGGACATCGTTATCTGTGCCGAAACGCTTGTGTCCGATTATCGGGACCAATCTGAGCTCTTGATGCCAGGGTTCAGTAAGCCATTGCTAATCAAACGTGACTCAAAAAACAGGCGGCGTGGCATGGCAGTGTACGTACGCAAAGGCTTTTCAGCAACGAGAATTACAGCGCACGACTGCACTTGTCATGAATTTATGCTGCTGCGTGTCAACACCGCCTTGATGAATTTTTACATCTTTGGAGCCTACCGAAATCCAGACAGTAACGACTCTATCTACGAATGTCTCTTGTCAGCCATGTCAACAATTCAGGAGAAGGACACCAAGTCAGCATTTGTATTTGTGGGAGACATGAACGCCCATCACCGTGAGTGGCTCTTGTCGACATCTCCTACAGACGCTCATGGTAGAGCAGCATATGATTTCTGCAACATTTCTGGCTGCTCCCAAATGGTGTCCGGTCCCACACATCAAGCGGGTAACTGTTTGGACTTGGTTATGACAGACGTCTCAGATATCGTGAGTGTAAACGTGGAAGCTCCAATAGGAAGTTCAGATCACTCGTCGCTGTCCGTGAAGTTGACATTGAGACAGAAGGTTTCTCCTTACACGATTTCAAGGCTCGTGCACATGAAGAACAATGTTGACTGGGTGAAGGTGAATGATGAATTGAAATCAATTAAAGTTTCAAATCTGCAGCAGAAGGAATGCCCCATCGATGCATTGAACAAATACATTACCGATGTCATCTCAAGGAGAGTGCCTACTAAAAAACTACGTTTTCGCTCTGATGACAAAGCCTGGTTCACCAACGAATGTCGCAGCGCACGTGAATCCAAGCAGGAGGCTTACCACAAGTGGCTCCAATCACGCTCAGCCGATTCATGGAATGTCTACACTGAGGCCAGACGGCATGCTGAGCATGTGTATTCAGAAGCGGAAACACGTCACTCAAAGAAACTTGCTGAAAAGCTAACATCTGCCAATGACGCCCACAAATGGTGGTCAACGTTGAAATCGTCAGTGTTTGGACATGACCTGTCTGTCCCTCCTTTATTTTCAGCGAACGGTGAGCTCAAAATCAACCCAACAGAGAAGGCAGATTTGCTTATGGATTACTTCAATACCAAGCAATGTCAAGGGTCCATTCCGTCTGACGATTCATCTGTCCTCGCCCCGAAAATCAAAGGCATTGCCTTCCGATCAAAAGAAGTGGCGAATCTCATGAAAGACCTAGATGCCCACGGAGGAACAGACCCTCTGAATATGTTTCCGCTATTTTTCAAGAACACGGCAGATACTCTAGCTCCGAAGCTCAGTGCTCTTTTCAGGCGCTTGATGAAGACTGGTTCGTTTCCATCATGTTGGCGGGTTGCGAATATCACGCCCATACCAAAAGGAACCAATTCAGCTGATGTTGCAAACTACCGGCCAATATCAATTACGCCGATTCTGTCCAAAATATTCGAGCACTTGATATCTTCCAGACTGTCCAAGTACCTGGAGAGCAACAATCTGCTGTCGGAAAACCAATTTGCATACCGCAAAAAACTCAGCACGACTGACACTCTGCTTACTATCACGCATGAGCTCCAGCAAGTGCTAGACAAAGGCAGTGAAGCCTGGATTGTGCAGTTGGATTTTTCGGCAGCATTTGACCGTGTGAGCCACCAGGGCTTGTTGCAAAAACTGAGAAACATTGGAGTCGGCGGCCGTTTGCTAAGTGTTTTGCATCAATTTCTATCCAATCGCGTACAACGTGTTGCCATCGATGGAGCATACAGTGGCTGGCAGAGAATTGTGTCCGGTGTCCCGCAGGGAAGTGTGTTGGGTCCTATTTTGTTCAACATTTACACCGCTGACCTGTACACAACCACACGCAACCCTGTATATGGATATGCTGATGATATCACCTTGATGGCTGTAATTTCATCTCCTTCGGACAGACCACAGGTGCGTCAAACGGTCAACGACGATCTCAGCAGCGTCCTGAAGTGGTGTGAGAGGTGGAATATGATGCTGAACACTTCGAAATCTAAATGCTTGTTGGTTTCTAGGTCACGTACCGTTCAGCCTTCACATGGAGCTATCCTCATAAATGACGCCCAACTCAACGTGTGTGATGAGCTCAAAATATTGGGAGTACATGTAGACTCAAAGCTGACGTTTGAGAGTCACATTCGGAAGCTAGTTTGTTCGGCATCGCGGAAACTGGGAATTATAAGAAAGGCATATCGGATGTTCGGTAGCAGCACAATCTCAAAAAATTGTTTTCGCTGTTTCATTTTGCCAATTCTGGAGTACTGCGCCCCCGTGTGGTCTTCTGCTGCGGATTGTCACCTCAATCTCATCAACAGAGTTGTTAGAACTTGCAAGTTCCTCTGTGGTGACTTGGTTCTTGGTGATCTTTGCCATCGTCGAAAGGTCAGCAGCGTGTGCATGCTGTACAAGATCAAGCACAACGACCATCATCCGATGAGCAAGTCAATTCCTGATGATTTCGTGGCAGCAAGAAGCACACGGTTTACATCCAAACAGCATTCCCAGTGCATGGCTCCAATTCGTTGTCGTACAAAACACTTCCAACGTTGCTTTCTTCCGGCCACTGTGTCTACTTGGAACACGTTGAAGGAGGAGGCTTTCTCGCAGAACAATTTGAACAAATTCAAGGCCAAAGTAAATGAAATGCTACTGAAAGAGCGGAATTGACTGTTGAGTCTTATTAATTGTATATTTATTCATATTTATTGTTATTTATTTTCTATTTATTTATATTTATTCCTATTTTACTCTCTATTTATTACTATTTATTATTGGTTGTTGTTATTTATTAAATTATACTTTTACTTTTTGGCTGTTGTTGTTTATTGAATCATATTTATTGTTGTTGCTGTTTATTGAGTCATATTTATTGTTATTGTTGTTTATTGAATCATATTTATTGTTGTTGCTGTTTATTGAATCGTATTTATTGTTGTTGTTGTTTATTGAATCATATTTATTGGTGTTATTGTTTATTGAATCATATTTATTTGTATTGTTGTTACTTATTGAATCATATTTATATTTATTGTTGGATGTTTCTTATTGAATCATATGTATTGTTCTTGATTGTTATTTATTACTTATTTGTTAATATTTATTCTTATTTATTGATGGCTGTTATTTACTGATTCACATATTTATTGTTGATTGTTATTATTTATTGAGGAGCGTGGGCGGAGTGACATTATGGATTGTTATCGGATGATGGTTTATTATTTATTGTTATTTTTTTATTATTTTCTTTCCAAATCTCTTTCTAGACTTTTTTCTCTTCGAACTCTCTTTCTCTCTGAATCTTTTGGGCGCTTCCGGTACATGGGGCCACCTTAGGGTGGTAATAGTGCTTGCACTCTTCCCATGCTACTGGATTTGCCTGTAATTAATAATAATAATAATAATTTGTTTTGGCCTTCGCGTGTTTTTCATGTCCTGTAATCAATTTTCCTATCTCCTACCTCCTGACTATCTTTGTACTGAAAATGTGTGCGGATTTCTTGTTTTTACTCTGTGTGTATGTTTTACTCTTATGAGTAAAACATTTATTGGGCTCTGTGTTTGTCTCATATTACGTCAACGCGTAGCTGTTTTTTTTTGTCTGTGCTATTTTTGTTCTTTTTATTCGCGCTATTGTTGTTATGTGCGCTTTATCAAATACATGTTGTTATTGTTCTTTCCGCGGTAATGCGTTATGATGTATTGAATATACTTCTATTTATATATTGATCACCCTGAAATCGATACAATCACAAAGCAGTGCATTCATTAAAGTGCTACCACGTTTGTACGTGGTGGATTTTGTGTGTTTTCCTCTAGTAAATTGACATTTATTTCAATAACCCAATCATGAAAGCTCGGTATAATCATTAAAGAAGGTTTCAGGTATGTTCAGTTTTTCATACTCATTTTACATGAAAATTTAATTTGAGTTTTTTAATGCATTGCGTTGTTTTTTCTTTGAATTCATTCTTTTATTCATTATATAAATGCTATTACAATGGTGTTTTACATGAATAATATTGAAACAGTTTAGATAAACATTTCATTATCGTATGTGAAAATATTTGGATGTGAAATATTTTGCTTACTGCTGTGTTTACTGCTGTGTTACTGTTTTATTTTGCGATTTTTTCCCAGTTGTTTCCCCTTATTTCCCAAGTCCATCCTTTCAAATCTGGCTTTCGTTTCTGTCACTACGGAATCTGTCCTTATTTCTGTGACTCATGAAATCTTATCTAAATCTTTCTATCGTCAATCGGTTCTCCTCGTTATTCTCCATATGTCCCTAGCCTTTGATCTTGTCAATCATGCCATTCTTATCAATGGTCTTTCTTCACTGGGTCTATCCTCGTCAGCATTGGCTTTTCTCAAATCCTATCTCTGGTCGCACTTTTTCAGTAAACTTCAATTCAACTGTTTCAAAATCTGCTTTTCTTAATTCTGTTGTCCCTCAACTGCTAATTCCTTGTCCTTTCTCTTATCCTACTCTTCTCAATGATATTCTTTTATATTACGTCCTGAACCGCTTCTGGTCGCTTCATTCTCAACACTTCTAAGTCTGAATTTCTTATCCTTCACCCTCCGCGCATTTCTCCTCCATTATTCCCACTCGCTGTATCTTCCTCTGTTCGAAACTTGGGTGTTATCTTTGATTCCGACTTGTCTTTTTCAAACAATGTTGTCTCTGTTTCGCACACCTGTCGTTTGATTTTACGCTGTCTATATCCTATTCGATCCTGTTTAGACCAGCCTTATATTGAATACAATCTCTTGTTTTTTCTGGTCTTGATTATTGCTGCTCACTTCACCACACTCTAACCAACAAATCCCTGAAAATTCTTTGAAAAATATTGTAAAAGCAAACATAATGAACAAAAACAAAATGTATTAAAAGACGGGCGCGCGGGGGCATCACGACCCCACGCGCGCCCACAAGACACCGCACACCGACACACACTCCACGACGCTCACACACTGACTCCCCGAAACATGACGCCACCACGTGGCACGCGCAGTCAGCAAACCGGACAATCCACCATTCAAACGCACGCTCATATACACATACAGCACCTTCACTCGCACTCATACAAAACAGTCATTCATACACAATATCCAGTACTAATCTATCACAAATATTTAATCAATCCTGTCGTTTTGTGCTCCATCCTACTCCTTTCACACTTTCTCCTTTCCTTTTACTACATCCTACTCCCGTCGTTTTGTGCTCCTTGCCGCGATACCTCTCAATTCTTATTCCAATTCCACTGGCTTCCCATCATGCCTAGGATTCATTTTCGGTCGTGTTGTCTCATATATGAAATTCTTCACAATAGCTCTTCCCCGTCCTATCTTGTTGATCTTCTAGTTTCTTCTAATGACTTTAATTCTCGTGTTCATCGTCCTTTATCATGTCCTCGCGCTATCAACGAGTCACCTTGGTCCGCAAAATCTTTTTCTTTCTATGCGCATCGGGTCTACAATAATCTTCCTTCCTCAATCACTTCCTCTTCATCCTTTAGTAAATTTTCCTCCTCACTTCGTAAATATATTTTTGCTAAATTTTTTGATCCCACTTCTCACACTCTTACACCTTACGCTTCCCTATGACTCTAATTTACAATTACTTTTGTTTTTATTTATTTTCATTTTATTTATGTCCAGTTTTTTCATTTCTGTGAGTTTTCTACTTCTTTTCTCACATCTTGTAATCGTGTACTGTTTTTTCTCATTGTTGTCTCTTTCGCTTTTTTCTTTGTGAGCGCTATACAAATACATTGTTGTTGTTGTTTAACGACAGTAAGTCTGTGACTTCAACGTGCTATATTGAGTGGAGGATTGCACTCATGGGCCACCGGGTGTGGCCAGTTATGTTGGCACGGAGTTGGTCATCTCGCGGTAGTTTCGCCACGGCAGCTAGGTGCGTGACACTTGACTGTCGTGCAAACAGCTGTTTGGCTCTTTGTCTGCGCGTATACACACCAATCAGTGGTCTGCTCACATGTATGTCGCCGCATACTACCGGCTTCCATCAGCTATCGTCCTCCGCCAACTCATCTACCACCACCGAGCTTCCGGAACAACCGCGTTTTTCCACCCTCAAGCAACGCAGCATGAAAAAAGCTGAGGCACAGAAAATTGTCATTGAGCGAACAACTTCGATTCTCTCGAATTATCTGGATACATCTGGGTGGGAATGGAACCCTCAGTTATGGAAACAATGTCTGCATGATTATTTCAAGGAGGATCCGCGTGCTTCTATCGACATGGTCGAGTTTCGCTTTATGGAATTATGTGCTGAGCGTGGGCTGCTGTCTGTTGCACAGGCTCTGCTGCAACATCGCCTCGATTCAGGTCGCGGCTCTCCCTCGCTACCTCTGGTCACCATGTACTTGCTGGTGTGTGGCAAGTGCCGATCTTGCCAACCTGATGGCAATTCCTGTGCTGGGCACAAATCACATGTGTCCTTGGCAGAAGAGGAGTTTGATCGTGTGTTTAATCAGGTTCGCTCGCAGATTATGGATAGTGCCAGTTACCAGCGGCTGATCGCTGCATTGTGTGCTGTAGGACGTCACGCGGTTGCCGAGCAAATGCTAGCTAGCAAGTGGGAGCGACTGGACGGTGAGGTCAGCGCTGCCCACACTTATGGTGCCGCCGCCACCGGCCGACTCAGCTCGTGCGTGAAGGAGCAGCGAGTGGACGACGAGTGTTATCATCTGGCAATTTGCACCAACGTGCTGGCCGAGTCGGCATTCTCGCACCTGCTGCTCGACATTGGCAGACGCGCCGTCGATGTGCTCAGCGCTCACCGACTGTTACCCACCTCTGATGTGCTCGCTGCCTGGTTGTCTGCCATTGAGCGACGCGCCATATCTGAGGGTCGTCATCTGTTGACCTCGTTGGTGGACGGCATGTCACGCGCTGCGATGCACGAGCAAGATACTCAGGTGCTGCCCGTCGGCCATGGGAAGGCTTCCGAGATGGTTGTGTCTTTCCTCCAGTACCTCCGCTCTCACCATCTTCCTGTTTCTACTGATGTTGCCTCCAAGCTGCTACATCTCTGCACTCAACAGCTCGCGCACAAGTGGACTGGAGAGTCTACCTTTATACCCAACAGGTTTCTGCTCGCATTCTCATGCAAAATATATACCCATGACGGATTTAATTGAATGTGAAGGATTTTGTATAATCGTTAAACGGATTTCATATACTCACATGTGTATTTCAATGTGTTTTAATTGTCGTCTCGATGGAGGCGATCAGGAAAAACATTTAGAACTGCTAGGCGGCAATCCAGTTTGATCTCGTTTGTCTGAATGATAAGTGAATATTTGTGTACACGCGCGTGTGTTTGTGTATGTGAGTGTATTTGTGTGCAAATGTGTGTGCATGGGCATTTGTGCGCATGTGTACTTGTATGTATTTATGTGCATGTATGTGTGTGTGTGTGTGTGTGTGTGTGTGTGTGCACGTGTGTATGATGCAGTGGTGTTTGCGAGCATTGCGGAACTCAGCTTGCCGAAACATTATTGTCTGAGGAGCAGTTTTCTCGGCTTCGAAGTGATTTTTTCAATCGCAATTTGAAGGGTCGCAATGTGTTCGTCAATTCAGACCCGGATGAAGTGGAGCGGTTTCAGCGTTTTATGCAGCGATCGGCGCCATTCGATGTGGTCATTGACGGGCTCAATCTCTATTACGGTGGTGGCAACAAGAAACGCCGCAGCTTGGGAAATGTGAGCTGCTTGTCAGAAGAAAATGTTGCTCTGTGAAGTCTAGTAGCTCACCAAAAACATTTGCTGGACATTCAGATAGTCGAGTGTGGCTATTTCTCTCGTGATGATTGAACGATTGGCTTGTCTCGCTTGATGGCGCGTTTTTGTTGTCGTCGGACAGCCAGGTTATGCGTATCACAGGCGTTGAAGCAGTCGCACTCATTGAGCTTGTAATTGTGTTTGTCTGCAGCTAAGTCGCGCAGTGGATTTTTTCAGACGTTCTCCTGACGGTGCCATGAACGCCAGTCGCGTGCTCATCATTATAAGAGAACATCTACTCAAAAATCTCGGCTCCATATCCAGCTATATTCGGAAGAGAGCTTTCATTTTCTCCCTGCAGGATATGTAGGTGCAGTTTTTGTGTGTTGTGCTCTTTGATATATTAATTATCAGGATACAACACTTGCTGTGTCTGAACGATTCTTCAGTGTCTCGAGTATAATGCTAGTGTTCAGTGGAATATCGCTAAAGTACATATGTTAGCCAGGTTCGTGTGTAGTTGCTATAGCGTCTGTTGGACAACAGTTTTGCGTGTTTGTTTGCGGTGGTTCATTGTTGTGTATGTGCTTCAGGTCGGCAGATGACACGTTCTTGTTGTACGCGGTACTCGCCTCCCACCGACGTACCATGTTTGTGTCGCACGATTTCTTCCGCAACTACGCCTATCTGCTGCCCGCCGACCTGAGAGACATTTTCGTGCGATTCATGCGCCGCAATCGAATACATCTGGAGGTCGGCCCATATGGCCGCTTGATCTTGCGGGTGATTTTCTCACTCGTCTTCTCGTTTTTCTCCACCTGTTTTGTGCGAACTGTGCGCTAAAGTCCACTTGTACAGTTAATGTTGTGTGTTAGAATGGTGCGCGTTGATACACCAATGTTTTGCGGGGTTTTATCCGTATACACTTGCTAACAACTCACCCTTGACATTATGTATCACTGATAGAGTGACTCATTGATGGAGTAACTGATTTATGTACTTACTCACTGATAGAGTGACTCATTGATGGAGTAACTGATTTATGTACTTACTCACTAATAGAGTGACTCATTGATGGAGTAACTGATTTATGTAATTACTCACTAATAGAGTGACTCATTGATGGAGTAACTGATTTATATACTTTATTGCTGATATAGTGACTTATTGATGGAGTAACTTATTTATGTACTTACTCACTGTCAAAGTGACTCATTGATGGAGTAACTGATTTATGTACTTACTCACTAATAGAGTGACTCATTGATGGAGTAACTTATTTATGTACTTACTCACTGTCAAAGTGACTCATTGATGGAGTAACTCATTTATGTACTTACTCACTGATAGAGTGACTCATTGATGGAGTAACTGATTTATGTACTTACTCACTGATAGAGTGACTCATTGATGGAGTAACTCATTTATGTACTTACTCACTGATAGAGTGACTCATTGATGGAGTAACTGATTTATGTACTTAATCACTGTTAGAGTGACTCATTGATGGAGTAACTGATTTATGTACTTACTCACTAATAGAGTGACTCATTGATGGAGTAACTTATTTATGTACTTACTCACTGATAGATTGATTCATTGATGGAGTAACTGATTTATGTACTTACTCACTAATAGAGTGACTTATTGATGGAGTAACTGATTTATGTACTTACTCACTGATAGATTGATTCATTGATGGAGTAACTGATTTATGTACTTACTCACTAATAGAGTGACTTATTGATGGAGTAACTGATTTATGTACTTAATCACTGATAGAGTGACTCATTGATGGAGTAACTGATTTATGTACTTAATCACTGATAGAGTGATTCATTGATGGGGTAACTCATTTATGTACTTAATCACTGATAGAGTGACTCATTGATGGAGTAACTGATTTATGTACTTAATCACTGTTAGAGTGACTCATTGATGGAGTAACTGATTTATGTACTTACTCACTGATAGAGTGACTTATTGATGGAGTAACTGATTTATGTACTTACTCACTGTTAGAGTGACTCATTGATGGAGTAACTTATTTATGTACTTACTCACTGATAGAGTGACTCATTGATGGAGTAACTGATTTATGCACTTACTCACTGATAGAGTGACTTATTGATGGAGTAACTGATTTATGTACTTACTCACTAATAGAGTGACTTATTGATGGAGTAACTGATTTATGTACTTAATCACTGTTAGAGTGACTCATTGATGGAGTAACTGATTTATGTACTTAATCACTGATAGAGTGACTTATTGATGGAGTAACTGATTTATATACTTAATTGCTGATAGAGTGATTCATTGAGATACTGGACAGACCAGCACACAATCATACACTATTACACTAATAGGTTAGCTGTACTCATCGTTATTTCACAGTTGACAATTCTTGCGAGGTTTATCCATATTGATTGTCAGTCTCTGGTCTTGTTGACGATGTTTAATAGTTGACTAGCAAATATTGCCAAATAACGATTAGTACCAATATTGCGTGCCTATGTGTAAACTTACTTCCCGGCGACTCCAATGCCTCATATGTATATATTCATCTATACATATCTCGTTTACATGTATGCATGTATACGAGATATAATTATAATTATATCTCGAGCATATATAATTATATTATATGTACATGTAGATTGTGTATGTTTGTGCGTGCTTGCAGATGCCATATGTGCACAGTATCGGAGTGCAAAGCGATGGAGAAGGTTTGTGGCATGTTCCCTATGCCGATATTGTGCGTTGTTTCAGTGGTAACATTTCTGCTGCTCCCCAGGAGCCGTTCAAGGACAGGTGGTTGTGCCTACGTGCTCCGGACACGCGACGCTGGTCATCTGTGTAATTTTAACTGCCGCGTGCCTTCCTCAAGGTGCTGTTTGAAAGTGTGAATTTCGGTATTACGACCAACTTAGGGTGACGTGGAATACACTGTTACTTTTTGCTTTCACTGGCTCAATCATTTATACCAAGTGATGTTTTGCAAGTGCAATGTAATGGAAGCGATCATTTATGATTGTGTTGTGTGCGCGATGTGAACAATATCAATGTGTCAGACGGAATTTGTGCTAATATAATACTCGTACGATTATCATAGGCTCATAACCTTTTTTGTGATTCCCCACTTCTTGATTCGCTTCCACAACACAACACATTAATTAAATACATTCCGTTATTCCACCACATCAGACACAAGAAAAGTCAATAGAATCGAGAATAGACTAATTCTGAGTGATGAAAACACACATTTGTCCTTCTGTCCGATATTGACACAGCCTCACTCTGTATGAATTACGAATTAAACTCGTAACAAATGTTTCTCCGTCCTGTACGAAATGTAATATGTTGATATAAGTGGGTGAGAGGGCCTGTGAACGGCGTAAAAACGTCAAATTTAAATTATATTGACAGCCTGGACTGCAACACGTTATCGGCAACACAATCACGTGCTTGTGTATATTTGTGTGCGTGTGAGATTGCGCTGTATTCGACCACACACAATGTCGCACATTGCAACCAATCATCTGAAATTATTCACGGGCCCACCTACCAGGATGGCATAACCGCATATTGGAGCGCATGTTTTCATGAAGTCGGCTGCTTGCAGAGCAGTCCTGGAAAACGCGGTGCTGGTGGTGGAAGCGGGGTGCATTGTGTTGTGCTCTGTCGTGGTTATATTGTGTTTGCCTACTGTTTCGGCTTGTTTGTCTCTGTTGTGATTGTGTGAGTTTGTGTTTGCCTCAGCAGGGACGAGAAACCGGCCGATAGATGGCACTAGTCGATGCACTGAGTGTGTGTGTCAGTGACCTTAAAATGTCAATGGTGTACGCGCAAGTGACCGGCAGTGGTGATCGAAGTGGCGAACTAGAAACAGTGCGGGTATATATGTTTTGTATGAGTGATTGTGTCAATGTGCGACTGTGTATCTGTGATTTTATATTGAGACTGGTCAATCATATCAATCATAGAGAATATTAGACGTAAAACGTGCATATATTGGCGATGTGCCCTGCGGCGATGAACACGTGACCAGCCGGCCGCTTATTGGCTGCTGTAATATCCGTGTCTATTCTGTGCGAGTATATGAATGCGCCAATATTTCTGGAGGGTTCTGTTGAAGCAGTTGTCCAAGCGTGTGATAGTGTTATGGTGGTGTTTTATGTTCTACTGTGTATACTGTGTTGAAACAGTTGTCCAAGCGTGTGATAGTGTTATGGTGGTGTTTTATGTTCTACTGTGTATACTGTGTTGAAGCAGTTGTCCAAGCGTGTGATAGTGTTATGGTGGTGTTTTGTGTTCTACTGTGTATACTGTGTTGAAACAGTTGTCCAAGCGTGTGATAGTGTTATGGTGGTGTTTTGTGTTCTACTGTGTATACTGTGTTGAAACAGTTGTCCAAGCTTGTGATAGTGTTATGGTGGTGTTTTGTGTTCTACTGTGTATACTGTGTTGAAACAGTTGTCCAAGCGTGTGATAGTGTTATGGTGGTGTTTTGTGTTCTACTGTGTATACTGTGTTGAAGCAGTTGTCCAAGCGTGTGATAGTGTTATGGTGGTGTTTTGTGTTCTACTGTGTATACTGTGTTGAAACAGTTGTCCAAGCTTGTGATAGTGTTATGGCGGTGTTTTATGTTCTACTGTGTATACTGTGTTGAAGCAGTTGTCCAAGCGTGTGATAGTGTTATGGTGGTGTTTTGTGTTCTACTGTGTATACTGTGTTGAAGCAGTTGTCCAAGCTTGTGATAGTGTTATGGTGGTGTTTTGTGTTCTACTTTGTATACTGTGTTGAAGCAGTTGTCCAAGCGTTTGATAGTGTTATGGTGGTGTTTTGTGTTCTACTTTGTATACTGTGTTGAAGGCGCTCCTGTGTGTTCTAAAATGCGTGTAAGTTTGTGGTGCATGCAACAAGTGACCTGGTTAATTGTCACGATATGTGAATACTCCGTTAAACAGGTTTATTAAGGTAAGTGGAACGTCCAACAGTTAATTTTATAAATACTAACTTTTTATAGTCTTAAAAATGCTGTAAACTCCGGGCATTTTAGTTAATTGTTTGCTATGAACTACTCAGTACAAATGAGTACATTATGAGTACATCACTCATCATGTAAAAATGAGTACACTGCCTTTTCATCAATTTTTCACAATGAATTTGTACTTGCGTCCATTGTCTGGGATCATTTTTGGGTGTATTGGGAATGCTTTTCAATCAATCATCATTATATCTGAACATACATTGTCTTTTGGGAAAAAAAAGTATTTCACCAACAGTCGGCAATTTTTTGCGCACGAGTTTATATACGAGTTTATATATTGTGTAATTGTGTTAGCTTCTTCCAGAAAAACTTCGTGGTTATCGTCTGCTCATCTCGGGGGGATGACAGCCATCATGCATTAATGTTTAAAAATGGCTCAGCTAGTAAATTGCATGGGACCTTCGACCATTTTATGCCTAGTCAATTACAACTCATATACCTCAATG
Organism: Sacculina carcini; assembly: GCA_916048095.2. Lineage (NCBI taxonomy): Eukaryota > Metazoa > Arthropoda > Thecostraca > Sacculinidae > Sacculina > Sacculina carcini. The sequence goes on along the minus strand of OU696570.1, from coordinate 60,391 downwards.
AAAAGTATATCGCATATAATTGCATGTACACATTTGTCGTGTATTGTTACTTGTTTGCAATGCTCATTTTGATGATAAAATACCCAATGAACTGAACTCAGGAGAATTCTCGAGGGGGTATAATTGCATATTCATACACCCCATCCAATTTGTCGGTGGTATATATACCCCCCAGGATATACGCACATGCTGCTCATCCTCATTATCTACGTGCATTTTTTCCACTACCTATCACCCACTTTAATATTTCGTACTATTATATGATATATTACAGACTCCAAAAACATCTTCTGGTGCCCATAACAAATCCCGGTTGAAGCTATAGGTGTCAGGAATCAAGAACATTATATTTAGAAAATTTCATTAAACGAATTTCTTTCAGTCCTAACCTAACCTAAGTGAACCCAACCTAACCTAACCAGCTAAACCTAACCTAACCTAAAATCTATGAAAAATCTATGCGTTTTTAAGCGTTTTTAATGAATTAGCGTTTTTAATGTTCTTGAATCCTTACACATTTAGCCTAGACCACAAATCCCTATAATTTATATGCGTATATATGCGTATATATATATTATATATGCGTATAATTTAACGATCTAAACTACATGTATGCAAACTCCTCAATAAAAAGTTTTATTAAAACAACTTTTATAAAATGCAACAAATATTTAAAATCAAGGTTTTCCTCAAATGTGTAATTTCATTATATTTTGATAATCATTTATCGTAAGTTGCGTCTATACACTTCCTGCATATTTGCTGAAAGAGTTTATATAAGAAATATGACATTTTTGATGCAATTCTAATTAAAATGAATAATCAGTAACTATTTCACACATGGACCGAATATTCTCTAACGAACTGTTTGTTCTTTTGTGTATAGATGAGTTAAGCCTGTTAGATATTAGACGAAATTCGTATTGCGCCAAGTTGGCAACTGCATAGATTATGCCGACTGGCAGCTGTTCGATCTAATTGACGTGTTACCGCAAATGTTTGGGTTTAAACCGTCGAAATGACCTCCGCTACGTTGAGTTTTGCGATTTGCGTTGTTGGAATATTTGTTTGCTATTTTTATTTTGGTATAGTTCAGGAGAAAATCAATCGTGGTGTTTATATTCACGAGGGATCCTCTGAACGTTTCAATTATGTGTCAGCGTTGGTCGGCGTGCAGTGTGTGTTCAATTATTTATACGCTGCCGGTCTGAGAAAAATCACTGGAAAGTCTTCAGAACAGAGTGATACGCCGTCTTCATATTATGCTGGTGCATCACTAGCTTATTTGCTGGCCATGTTTTGTAGCAACAAAGCTCTTCAATGGGTAAACTATCCCACTCAGGTGGTAGGCAAATCCTGCAAGCCAATTCCGGTGATGTTGCTCGGTGTTCTATTTGCTGGAAGGCGATATCCTCTCAAGAAGTATTTATTTGTTTTTCTTATCGTCTTGGGTGTGGCGCTGTTCATGTATAAGGACGATGTTCGTGGCAATCACACGGAGTCAAATAACCAGGAACACCTGGGCCAAATTCTTCTACTTTCATCGCTGCTGATGGACGGTGTGACTGGCGCTTTTCAGGACCGAATCAAGTCAAACTATAAAACCAGCTCGGTCGAAATGATGTGCAATATGAATTACTGGAGTGTCTTTTATTCATTGTGTTTTATGCTTATATCGGGCGAAGCGATGGGTTTTCTGGCGTTTGTTCAGAGACACCCATCTGTTCTGTGGGAGTTGTTGAGTTTTTCTGTGTCTTCAGCTCTGGGTCAGTATTTCATATACTGGATGATAGTTGACTTCGGTCCTTTGGCTTGTTCAATCACCACGACTACCAGAAAGTTTTTCACTGTTATCGGCTCGGTGCTGTTGTTCGGCAATGTGCTGCAAAGTCGGCAGTGGCTGGGAGCTATAGCAGTATTTACTGGACTCATTTTAGATGCTGTGTCGGGAAAAGCACAAACTAAAAAACTCGTGAAATGCTGAATGCTGGGTCTATTTGTGTCTCGTGGTAATTTCTTTGCTGGTGATATAGGCAGAGCTTAGTTTTTGTGATGTTGCGTTATATTAATCTAAGCTTTTTATTCCAGTTAGGATGACTGTTATCAGTGAGTATTACCCGTCCTGCCATTGTTTTTGTTGCGACCGATCACAATAGTCGGAAGTGTTATTGCTTGGCATTTCATTGGCCTGTTTTACTAGAATTGTTTTGTTTCTTACGGTTCTAGGCTTTTCAAATTCGAATGATGGATTTCAAGTTATTTGGGGTTTGTTTACCGGCTTGCATTGACTGATAATTGAATGTTTTTTGGCCATGAATACACAATGTCTTGTTGGTATCAAGAAGTGTGTGTATTTTAGTAATCCTTCCTATTACTTAATCTACTTATTCTGTGGAATTTATATTAAATTGAAATGGCCGCATCAAATGTTCTCAACGATAAAACAACGCGGCAGTGTTTCTCAATTTGATGTTATCAAGCTCGTTGTTGTATTGACTGATAAATTATTTAATAAGCGATTTACCATTACCATTTACCATACCATACCATACCATTATTCCAACTTTTTTGAAAATCAAATTGTGTCCACGACCGGACAGAAAAACTTGAAAAGTTAAAAATTCATTCAACGGCTACGAACTTGTACTTGAACTACGAACTTGTAACTTGGAACTTGTACTTGAACTTGTACTTAAAATTGGAACTTGTACTTGAACTACGAACATATTTGAAGTGTGGAAGAATATTTGTATCTAAATAAGGCTCAGCTCCAACGTTTTCGCCTTCAGTGAATTTGCATTTGAAGTTGCACAAAATATCCATTTCCCTTGAGTGCGCTTCTGAGCTTTACTTGTATAATACGCCCATTTTCACCAGGAATTTGACTTGTGTCATCGCCACTAGGTAGTGCCGCCATTTCCCGCTGGAACTGACGGCGTCGTGTCTCGCTGCCAGCCACGAGGTGGCGTGAACAGCGGCGCGTATTACTTATCGGTAGCGCGTGGTCAGTTGATGCCTGGTTGTGTTGGGTAATACACGTAAGTTCCTGGCTGTTGTGTCTCACTACTGGCGTGGTGGCAGCGCCTCTTCCCACGTCTCTGTGCGGTGCAATACCCATTATTGCGGTCAGTCGGAGGTACGTGCTATTTTTTCAGTGCGATGTCGTCCTCTCGGGCACCCAAACAGTGGTGTTTAATCAAGTCCTAAACTGTGGCTAGCTACGAAAACGGGCGTCAAAATCTCATCTACACTTTGTCACTGGATCCAGCATTTTCGCCGTTTCTGGAGCCGATTTTTGCGTGAAAGTCAAGTCCTCCTGTGAGCCACTCCGCGGGCTCCTTGACGATGTTGCCCCTATGCCCCCTGTGCTCCACGACGATGTTGCCCCGCGATGATGTTGCTTGTCGTTACACTCTGAGATACATACTCAGCAGCGACCTGGCGAAGATCGGCCTCGGCAGCATGTCCGACGCAGTCGCTCTGGCCGGCGACAGCGTGCGATAGGCCAACCTGATCCGGTCTCAGTGACAGTTAGGATGTTTTGAACGCTGCGGGCGACGACTCGTGCCACTCAGCACCCGTCATTTTTCGCATCATCATAATCATCATAGCGTCCGTCAACTCCACTACTATCCTTGGTTGGGTTTGGTCCGAAGGCTCCATAAGCGCCAGCAACCACCGCGTTTCCGCTCTTCAATCCTGTCAGCAACCCCGCATGGTCCAACAGCTCCGTAGTTTCATCGGTGCTTACAAAGTGCTGGTGTGTGTTATTTGCGGTGCGTCTGGCCTCCTGGCTCCACTCGAACATGTGTGTGCAGGACGTGATTCCCATGAGTCGGTCGTGTGGAATGAAGAACTCACCGCCGCTTCCACACAGCCCAACGCTCGCTTTCAAATCACCAGTCTATAGTTCTTCCGCGCAATGACGACCATTTGTGGCTGGTCACCGACGGGTCGTCTAAACTTCGGGGAATAGGTGCCACTCTATACGTCACTCGTTACGGTCACACACTACTAGCCGGCTTTTTCAGTGCGAAACTCCGCGCTCCTCAATCTTGGCGGCTCCCATGTGAGGTCGAGGCCATCGGCATCGCTGCAGTGACTAAACACTTTTCTCCCTACATCATTAAGTCGCGCCATCCTAACACCGTGTTAACAGACAGCAATCCCTGCGTCCAGGCGTATCAGCGCCTGACGCGCAGTGACTATTCAGCTAGTCCTCGGCTCACTACGTTTTTGTCTACCGCCAGCAAGTACAACGTTCGTCTACTCCATCTGGCTGGCGCAGTCAATATTTCATCGGACTTTGCCAGTCGCAACGCTGCCAAGTGTCGCGACCCAACCTGTCAGGTGTGCCAATTCGTCCATCGCTTAGAGGACACTCCGGTGCGCTCTTTCACCACACAGTATATCATCTCCGGCTCTGTACGTCTGCCATATGCGTCTCGTAAGGATTGGCTCGCTGTTCAGCAGGAGTGTGCAGACTTGCGTCGCACCAAAGTCCACCTGCTGCAAGGCACTAGGCCCTCACGTAAGCACACCAACGTACGCGATATTAAGCGTTACTTACAGGTTGCCTCCGTTGATAGTGACGGAGCTCTCATCGTCCGCCGTGCCGAATCGTTTGCCATTTCTCGGGATCGCATTATCGTACCGCGCTCAGCCACAGCTGGCCTCCTGAGAGCCCTACATCTCCGACTGTCTCACCCCACTCGCCATCAACTTCGTCTCGCTTTTCAACGTTCTTTCTACGCGCTTGATCTCGATCAGCATCTCAATACATTATACTCCAACTGCCCTACTTGCACTTCCTTGATGAAGGTTCCGCGTCCGCTTGATGAGTCCACTACTTCAAACCCACCGGATTCCATCGGTACGTTATACGCCGCTGATGTGTTGCACCACGCTCGTCAGCTAATACTTCTCGTTTGATAGACGATCTCCTCGTACACGATGGCGTGCTTCATCTCCGACGAGTCTGCCGCTTCGTTAGAACCGGCCCTGGTCCGTATGTGCATCAATATGCGCCCACTAGATGGTCCGCCCATCACAGTTAGAGTCGATCCTGCTCCCGCCTTCACCAGTCTCCTCCACAGTCCCGTTTTACGGCAGTTCAGCATAATGTTAGAGATCGGACGCGCCAAAAATCCAAACAAGAATCCCGTCGCCGGAAAAGCCGTTGGCGAATGAACGCCAGTGTCCCGGCGGCGGCCCGCTGGCCGAAGTCGATCTTGCTGTTTTCACGTCGCGCCTAAATTCCCGCATCCGTCAAACTGACCTCTCTGCTCGTGAACTCATCATGTCTCGCGACCAGTACTCCAACGCACAAATCAGCCTTCCTGATATGGACATAATCCACCGCCCACACAGAACGAGACTGGCTAACCATGTACACAACAGCACAGCCACCCGTGACCGCCGTCCCTTTGCACCCACCAACGCTGTTCAGGTCGGGAATATTGTATATTTGGCTGCCGACAGTCACAAGGACCTTCCTTGCGACGGCTACATGGTAGTTTCCGTTGACCACTCGCTCTGAACTCTGTGTAAGCTCACGGAAACCCAGCTCCGCAGTAAGCTTTATACCGTTCGCATCGCCGAGTGTCTCACTATGACCTCAGTTGAGTATCAGCCCCGTTCTTCGCCGTCATCAGATTCTTCCGACGACGAGGACGATCTTCCTTCTTCTCCCTCTTCTTACATTCCTTCTGTCATATCTACTCCCCTCTCTGATAATACCCCCGCGCGCCCTCGCCGGCCCGCTGTACGACCGTGCCGTTTTAATGATTATGTCGTCAGCTACCGTTGATTATGAGTGTTTACGCATGTCTATGTTCCATGTTTGTCTATCTACGCATATTTATCTCTTGTATTTGCGGAGCAGGAAGAGAAGAAGTCACGCCACTGGGTAGTGCTGGAACTCACGGCGTCGTGTTCAGGACCGGATTAACGTATAGGCAAAGTAGGCAGTTGCCTAGGGCCCCGCGCTTTTGGTGTCCTATAGACAGTGGGGTGTTGCGACTCAAATATCTTAGGGGCCCATCTCATTATTTTCTCAACTTCTCATAGTCTGACCTCGTATTTTGAAACATTCTCCCGCTAATTCACGTTGTATTTTTGCATCAGTCAGGAGGTAACCTGATAAAACATAGCACGTGTATAGCCAGCTCTCTTAGATCTAGCTCACTCGCACACTTACATCCACACACGCATACATACAGATTGTGTATGCACAGCGAGAGCAATATTCGTGTGTTCCTGTGTGTGTGGGTGTGTGTGCGTGTATATATATGTGTGTGTGTGTGTATATATGTGTGTGTGTGTATGGATGTATGTATATATGAGTGTGTATGTATGTATATATGTATGCATTGTACACTTATATGACATGCATGTGGGGTTCATTGAACTCGCAAACTGTCCCTTTCGCCGATCATCAAATGTACATGCACTGTCTTGAATGGAAGAAGTTGTGGCAGTGCAGTTAGTTAGTTAGTGTGTGGCAGTAAGTTACAGTGTATTGCCGAATTGTTCTGCAGTTTCATCGCATACAGGTTTGAACATTGAATTGAGAATTATAGTTTGTTTTTATTGCTTTCAGAACCGTATCGACAGCCCCTCGGCCGTGGGCCCCACGATGTTCAGGGACACCTTTAGAAGTAAGGGGAAGGGTCTCCCAGAGTGAACGTGTGGCTAAAATCGTCACTAGCTTTTTTGTACAAGGTGTTAATAATGTTATCAACAATTTTCTTTGGAGGAGACCCATAACACCTCTTTACGGCCCTGTATGCTTTCATCTAAAACTTGTGAGTTACAAAAATATGAGGGTAACATGCGATAAGAGACGGTTGAGTTTGCGGTTCATAAACACATGGTAGATAAATTATCCTGGTTTTGTGAAGTGATTATCATCAGTGGCAGCGCCCAGAATTTTCCGGACGGAGGGGGGATTATGAAAAATGATAAGGGGGCATGGTATGCACAGTGGTCAGGCCAAATATATCCGGGATCAAGTTATTGGGGGGCTTTGGCGGCCTTGATCGTTTTTTTGCGGGAACTTCAGCTTTCCAGGCCCACCCACTTATTTGACACTGCCCCTGATTACCATGAGCTATAGGGTACAATTATATAGAAAATTAAAAACAATTGAAAGTGGAATGTTGATACTGAGATGATTGCAGATATTGTCCTTGTACAATATGTCATCTCGTGATCGTGATGTTGGGAGGTTTTATGCAAATGGATCTCAAAAACGAAAAAAGAAACTTCAAGAACAATAAAATATAATCAAAGACACATCAAATTGTAGGAAGATCACAGATATGCTGACGAAAAGAGTTTCTGAGGCCATAGCATAAGCCCAGTCGAATTCATTTATCCGGATATATGAAACAGACTGAAGCGACCTCTGAACAATGTGCACCATCAGCTGCGCCTAAACATATCAGGGATGCAGGTGTTTCACAAGCATTCCCAAGTGTGGACATAGTTTACCTTACTTTCCGCCTTTACTTGACGCTACCCTCCTCTAACAGTGAAGGGGAGCGTTCATTTTCTGTCTTGAATAGAATTAAAAACCACCTCCGTTCGACTATGAGCCAAGAAAAAATGTGTAGCCTAGCGTTGTTGACTATTGAGTCCAATCTCACAAATGATATTGATGTCTACGATGTTATTGATGCTAAAATGAAGTCCAGAAAAAGTTTATATAATCATGTAATACTACTGGTAGAATGGTAGTCACCGGGCACCTCATTATTACGATTACGATACATGTGTGGCGTCGTGAAGCCACATTGAAAACGAGGAAGACACGGCGAGAAAATTCTATTGCAGGCGAGATCACAATAATAATTTGCTAATACCAGCGAATCTGAGCGAATGGCCCTTTGACCGGCAGTGTGCCGTGTTATATAAGCTCGGTCATGTGACCTTTCACACGGTCACATGACCATTCACACGGTCACATTCCCACACAAGCCTAACCGCGTTCACCAATACAGAAGGATACACACAGACATACACTTGACATGCATACACACCAGACACGCATACAAACGAGCCCATATAGACCTGTTAGCGGCAGTGTCATTTTGAGGCATAATTATCATACTCTCTCTTTGCCGTCCTAGTCCGGAAGGCAGCATAGGCGCACAAAAGTTTAACTAGTGCTGGAGCTAAAATTTGAAATTCGAGACAAACTCCTACAGAGGGTGCTCAAACTTGGCGTTGCATTGGCATGGATTATAAGAAACGACACTCAAGTCAGAATGTGAGAGGTGGCAATAATAAATGTCAATAAATATGAGCATGCTGGTCTTGTCACCTAACCTCACCTAACCTAACCTAACCAACCTGACCTAACCCAACCAAACCTAAGCAACCCACCTAACCTAACCTAACCAAACCTAACCTACGTTAATCGCGAGGAACGGCTTATTATCACAGGCTCTGCTTAGCGCATTTCCCGCACTCTCGCTTTTTGTCTCAAACGGCCAGTTTCAGAGCCCTCTAGTGGATTGTCTCAAACGGACATTTTTAGCTCCGGTATGGTCTTCGCGCGCCTATGGCACGGGTCGAATTATGTAGAGGTTGAGAGCGGCCGTGAAGTTTGTATCAAAATGCCATTGCCGCTAAGTGGGTAGTCTCCCAAACGAGCGAAACGCACACACACAACAGGACACACTAACACGTTCGCAAACATACAAACGCCCAACCACGCAACTTGCACGCCTCCACACATGTTTCATGAATACGATTGTTTTTGTATCTAGTCCAAGGAAAATTTGCAGCAAATTTGCGTCTTCCAGATATATTTACATTTGCATAACCAAATTTGTATGTACATTTTCAAAAATAGAGCTAGCTTGGTCAAAACTGCACCTGTGCGGTGAAATATTGTCTGCAACAGTTTATGAAATATTGGATAAAGCAATATTGAGCGCTCAGTGTTTCATGTATGAAAGTGTTAGTATAATATATCATTTGTTATATCTTTTAATGTATCTTATGTTGTATGTTGTGTTGTAATATATTATGCGTGTTTTGTGCTTGTATTCTTTTAGCGATTGGAGGTGACCGAATTTGAGTCGTGCACGATATCAGTCAGGCAAATCATTCTATATTGTGGGTTCCATTTTTGGTTTTGGGAGGTACAAAAAAGTTGTTGAAGCCGTTATTATATACCCATATTCTGCATGTGTTACTGAAAAGTTGATCAGTTTTTCGGCGGCGTAGGCAAGGTGTTGGTTGACTCAACTGAGTGGGGGCCACAATATCACGCCCAGGTTTGCTAGTTCATATCTCATATCATGGGGGCCCCGCGGATCTGAACTGCCTAGGGCCCGCGAAGTCTTAATCCGGCCCTGGTCGTGTTTCGCTGCCAGCGTGAACAGCGACGCGTATTACTTATCAGTAGCGCGTGGTCAGTTGATGCCTGGCTGTGTTGGGTAATACACCTACGTTTCTGGCTGTTGTGTCTCACTACTGGCGCATGTATAGTGGAGTCCAACTGTGCCAATGCGGTCTCCAATGGCTTCTGTTTTTCTGACGATCGAATCACGTGAGACAAAATGGAATTGAATCATTTTATAGACACAAGACCTTGCTGCATTGATTTGGTCGGGTAGACTGTTAATGTTGACAAATGATGAAAGTTCTTCTAGCTCATTCACAAATTTCACACGGAATCCCCAGCAGCATGACTGGCAGGTCAGGCCTTCGTTTATAGTTAAATAAACGCCTCTGAAGTGACAAATTAGACGCATGTTGATTGCACTGAATGTGTATGTGCACAACACACGCACAAACAACAAGATCGAGTTCAGCAACAGTGCAGTCATAAACTCGCTATCATCGCTAATTTTTCACTCAGCAGAAGAAATGTGATCACTTCATTCGGTTCTCAGAAGCTCTAGAAGCCCCACAATAGACGAGTTCAACATGGGACAAGTGAACTTGCAATTAATCCTAGCTGTATCACCACTGGTTACATTTTACTTGTACAATTATTTGATTTAAATTAATTGCATTCATTTATTTCATTAAGTCTTTTTTGGACAAAATAGGCATTTATCCGTAAAAACCCTTAAAATACGCAAATATAGGCATTTTTGACATTTTGCCTGAATATCTGGTCTTTGCTCATAACTAGGGTGACCTTTTGTTGCAAATGCAACTTTTTCATCATAGACTCTGTTCATTCTGACAAGCCCAAAAAGCAATATTTTATTGATCTGAGGTAAGTTATAAATGCATCTTTTTGCAACTTTTTGTGTTTAGCGCAACTTTTGCAACTTTTTGTTTTTAGCGCAACTTATTAATTTTTAAGAGCAACTATTTGGATTTAGGACAATTGTTAAACTTTTAGAACAATTATTTTACACTATCAGGACAAAATTATTTCTTGATGTTCAAAATGTCTTCTTGGAATTGTGTTTTGTTGCGACAACTTTTTCATTGAACATTTTCAGATCGGATTATGTGTGATCTTTTTCTGTGTGGTCAGGTATAAATGCTCGTCAGTGTGAATCATGCGAGTCTTGCGGTATCAAGCCTGTCTGTATTTGCGATCGTGCGTTCATGTAGATGGTTGTGGTAGCGAGGACGGGCCCGTGCAGATTTGTGTGTGAACTGGGAAATCTCCGCTGTTCTGAGTGCCACAGTAGAAAACTGATTCGGTCTTATTGATGTTCTGCAGAGGACGAGTTAGGTGGAATCAGGCAGATTAGGGAGATCCACACTTTGCTTGATCGGTTCAGTTGCTGTTGTAAGTGTAACAGTTTGGTTTGAGGCTTATATTTTATCACAAGCTAGTGCAAGTGTGATATATTTGAAATCGCAATATGTACATTTTATATTGAAATTGCTTTGCAATTCCAGATATTCAGGGACATGTGCTGGCTGGTTTTGTGATAGCTCTCGTGGTGAGTTTCTCACCAAATGTTTGCGATACTAGGAAGTTTGAAATGATAAATATACCTTACATATTAGCTAGCCGAATGGACACCCCAAGTGTGACACGAATTTTGCAAACCATCTAATCATGGTTGAGTTGATTTCTGGCTATGGAACAGTTTCAATTTTCTCCTTGCGTTTGTTCACAGGCAGCACGTCCACATGCTTATATCGCACAGCTGAATTTTTGAAGCATATCCACGTGAAAACCACGTTGATAGAATGAACACTTGTGTTCATGCATGTTCGGCATGATCGCGGAGTGATTTGCGACAACTAGCAGAGGAGCAGAGTGGGAGAGAGAGAGGGAGGGAGCTAGTTGATCGATCTCGTCGTATGGCTCCTGTTGACGGCAAGTTCAGCAGCAGTGCGTGCGCGCGCCTCGTTTCTTACACGGGTGGTCGATACTGTAGATCCAGTGACAGCATCTATCTCGTGAACATCATCCCTCTGTATGATGCTGCACAGTTGTCCGCTTTCCTCCGACTGAGTTTTGCTTATGCTGTGAAGTTTTGCTCTTCCGCTTGTGCACATGGATAAATACTTCTAATCAGCGGTACTTGTTGGGCTTTTTGTAGAAATGTCTCCAGTACTGAGCTTGTTTGGAGGTGGATTGAAATGACACGATTGCAACTTGGAAGAATCACGCTCACTTGTGGTGCAAACTACGTTCACAAGATAGAATGCCACGTTATGAACGTGCAATTGGCTTGCCACAGAATTACTACGTCATCATTCACTAGTTTGCGAGTGCTTGCTGTTTGAGTACCCTGCAGGTAAGCAAATAATATTCAATTTTCTGGCGATGCGTAAGCTCAACTTGATCTGATTCTAAATGAATACACTATCAACGACTCACAAACTGTCTACACGTATTTCTCATGCAACTGAATTCGCTTTGCTTCGAGTTGTAACATTTTTATGGAGATGACGAAACAGGCACAAAGTTGGGACAAACCGTGGCATGCGAAGATTGTACAAAGCAACCGAAATTTCATGTCAATTTAACTTTACCGTTATATATTGTTTCATATTTCTTCTTGAATTGTGAAGAACCACCATACAAATTTAAGCATCAGTATCGGAGAATGACATAAAACAATACGAAAAAATACAGTTGATCACACGAGCTATAATTGGAACGTATAGAACGCATAGAATAACGAATTTTTCTGTTTTCAAATTCGAAACCCACAACTTGAAGCTAGAAACTCGCTTCACTGATCATACCGAAATTGAAATGAAACATAATAAAATATTGATTAGTTAGCTCAGGTCAGATTTGTATGATAGTCGACCAGTTGCAATGAACCAGCTAGTTTTTATACTATCATGCAGGTCAAATAAAAATGATTCGTTATTGCAGCTGTTTGCACGCAGTCTGGTCTACAAAGATGTTTTACCGCGGTGATGCTACTTTCACTTGTATTCTGACATTCTTCATTGCTACCGCTGTCGGAGAAGGTGAGGATAATGTTCTCAATATTATGTATTGGACAAATTAGGAACACATTATTAAGTGTTTGTACCCTGAACATGGCAAACGAAATCATCATAGCGATACATTGAGTAAGTAATTGTGTACATGTGCCTGGATGAATAGAAACAACAATAAGTACGTCTTAAATTGGCAAGTGAGCATATTGTCGGCTTGTAGATCGTGAACAATGCTGCCAGTGTCTACAGTGGCACGATTGAGCCACGACACAGCCGGTTCAGCTGGCTAGGAATTGGCACTGCTACATAAGTTTATGATATGCAATATCCTGTTGACTCAACTCATATACTTGAAACAACAATGTTCTTGGAATAGACGGACAATAAAGGAAGCGATTCAGTAATTTGAGTGTTTTTAAGTGCGTACTTCTAGCTTATCTACGTGTGATTGCTCAATTTGTTAGAGTGTGATCAGCTGATTGTCAGTCGAGAATCGCCACATGCAGCAGGCACATTTCACGCTCCAACCATTTTCAACCCCATGGGCTACACACGCAAGTGTCTGCTCAAGTTCATAGCTCCACCTGGTCATCGTGTCAAAGTGTCAATTAAGAGCAGTCAACTTAGAGGAACATATCCAGAGTGAGTCACGACGCTTGCGTATCAACACACGACCGACAGTTTTTGCTATATCAACTCCCGCGTACTATAACTAGTTTGATAAATATGCCATTCTTGATATATTCTTATAGAGTAGCAGTGCTGTCTATGGTCGCTATCATACATATTTCTATTTCTACATGTATAATAACGTACACGTACGTAAATAAATGCATACATGAATATATCAATGTAGACGAAACTCAATTTCAAAAAAATTGCAAAGTTAAATTGCATCTTTTTTACGCAAAATATAAACTTGCATTGACATCGAGTAGCTGAGGACGGCGCGAGTCCTGTTCATGTGCCGTCACAAGAGACAGAATTGAATTCATTGCTTGATTTACCAATGAGTTCTGTGCATTCACTTGATTGTATTGTTACAAATTGTTTGTGTTTCGCTGGGCGCAGCTGCCATCATGAATACATGGACATATTCTCCGAGTTGCGACGTCCTGACGAGGACTTGTTGTTGAGTGCTTTTGGCGGTCGTTACTGTGGCAGAATAGCCCCGCGCCCGCGAATATCTCTCTATAACAGTCTCGTGCTCGCCTTCACTACCGATCTCAATTTTACCGATGCTGATATTTTCCACGGGGTATATCAGTTCATCAACGCATGTAAGTTATCAATGCATCTGAACCAAACCTCTTTTCTTTTTGCTTTCTATTTATCGTCACTATACGTGTTCATATTGTAATACCATAATGAGTTTTTGTATGTTCCCAGTAGCTTTATGAGAAGCATATCAAGTTCAAGTATTCTAATCAAACTTGGAAGGCATATTGATATTGATGATATATGTTGGAGCAGTCACTGATTACCCTGCTATTTTACACATAGCATAACGGTTTGTGCGGGTTTCATCTAGTGACATCTATCGGTTTATTTGCTCTTTATTGGCTTTTCCACTTCGTTTACATGATCATGGTTATATGCAATGTGGTATCTGAAGCGTGTTTTGTTATTATTCAGAGAAAGCAAACATTTGCACGATTTTAATTGTACCTGAAAATATTCAATTTAAGTGAATCCGTTTCTGATTTATATCGGTAATGAGGATTTGATTCCTTCGGACCTTTCTAGAAATAACGATAACAGATTTGGTAATGCTGGTTTTGCAGGATGCTTGATTTTCTTGCGATAATATGAGGAAAAAATATGCACGGACCTTTCCATATGACGCCCGGTGATATCTCTATAATAAGTGTTGAAATAATTAATCCTAAATACGTCTACAAATTTTATTGCGATTAAATGAATATGTTATATACTAACTGCCATACCCTGACATGCTGATATACCGAATTAGCTGAAATTGTCTCGGTGTATGTTGGCAGCACGGTATGAGATTGGAGAGCGAATATCAAACAGCCCTTGCAGCTTCATTATAAGCGCTAGCGCCAAACGCAAGGGAACTATTCTCTCTCCTACCTATCCGGGAGTGTATCCTAAAGGTGAGCAACGTAGCATCAACATATGCCAGCACTGTACTAATCTCAGATCGTAGTTATGTTACACATACATCTTATCGGTAAGTCTATATTTTGTGCCAGTGTAGCGGCTAAATGATGGACAATCTGCTACACTGTCTCAACGCATTGATTGAAAAATTCACTCACATCTCACGATCTAATCAAAGTCATTGTGTATTGTGTATTGGTGTACAATTTTACAGGACTCAATTGCGAGTACCAATTTATTGGTCAACCTGGCCAAAGAGTGAGAGTGGAATTCCGCGATTTTGACCTGTTTATGGGAGGCTATCAGTGAGTGATTTTCGTATTCGAAGTACTATTTCTCCGTCAATTCATGTATATATTGTAAATATATAATGGGATGCATGCATATTTTATATAACGTTGTATTTCACCTACTACATATATATGTGCATTGCTTGAGCTATATAATCCTGCGTATTGCCATTGAACTAACTGCCGCATAGTACGGAGTTACTCATTGTGATATATGAGTTATGAGTTACTCATTGTTATATAATCTTGTGAGTTATGAGTTACTCATTGTGATATAATATTGTGAGTTATGAGATACTCTTTGTTATATAATGTTGTGAGTTATAAGCTACTCATTGTGATATAACGTTGAGTCATCAGTTACTCATTGTGGTATAACGTTGAGTTATGAGTTACTCATTGTGATATAATATTGTGAGTTATGAGTTACTCATTGTTATATAATATTGTGAGTTATGAGTTACTCATTGTTATATAATATTGTGAGTTATGAGTTACTCATTGTTATATAATGTTGTGAGTTATGAGTTACTCATTGTTATATAATGTTGTGAGTTATGAGTTACTCATTTTGATATAACGTTGAGTTATGAGTTACTCAATGTGATATAATGAGAGTTATGAGTTACTCAATGTGATATAATGTTGTGAGTAATGAGTTACTCAATGTGAGATCATTCTCAAGTTATGAGCCACTAATTGTGAGTTACTGCTTAATAGGCACAATTTTTATATTCCTCACTATGCTAATATGAAACTTATATAAACTATAGTGTTACGTCAACACCAGTGGTTCCCAGCCTGTGGTACGAGTACCACTTTTGGTACGTGATAACTAGAGTTGGGAATTATATGTGATAATTTTCGGCGTTTTATGTTTTTATCATGTGACGAAAAATGCCAAAATATGTTATTCAATTTTCATATTATATTTGAATTTTGGACGGTTTCGTAGATTATTTGCATGCGTCTAGCGACATTCTATTGGGAAGCCACCTTTGGGGAGGCAAAATTTTCGTAGTGCGTTGCGGAAGTCTTACCTTGATTGGGCTCTTCCGATAAGGTAGGTGTACAGTGGCGGCGCCAGGGTTTCTCCGGTGGGGGCTGAGGGGGCCTAAGTAAAAAATGCGGGATTTTGCGAAACATGAGGAATTACACTGGAAATGTTCATGGTAGCGGTTTAATTTTGGACTTTTACTTCGGGGTGTAATACTCCCAGTGATTCGATTTTACATGTGTTGTGCGATCGTATTCAGTTGGAGAGAGTGTATGTGAGAGATTGTGTCCGAGTGCGTGAACGTGCTAGTGTATCTGTTTGTGATCGTGTGTTGTGCAATTGTGTATTGTGTGAGAGAGTGTGTGAACAAGCGTGTATAGTTGTGTCGGTGTGTATGTCAAGGGTTCATGCCCCGCGGCGGCGAGCGAGTGACCGGCTAGCAGCTGATTGGTTGTTGTGGTGGGTGAGGCCTGTGCGTGTGTATGTGTGTCCGTGTGTGCTCCCGTGTGTGACGGTGTGAGCGCGGAGTCGTGTTGGTGCTCTGGTCGTGTTGTGACGTCTTGTAGGCGCGCGTGGGGCAGTGTTGCCCACGTGCGTCTGTCTGTAATATATTTGTCTTTTTGGTTTATACAACATGGTCATTTTTATTTAATGTTTTTCGAGGGAGCAGCCGACTTGTTTTGTTGCTCGAGCTGCGACTTGTGACCAGCAGACACGTCTTTGTCACATGCAACGCAACACATACTCTTACCATGAGACATGTTGTTCTGGGAAAATTCGACTTCACATTGAATTCGTTCAGTTTTTTTGAACGTGACAATACAAACACCATTTGAGCAATTTGTTTTGAATATTTCCCGAAAATGTAAAGATGAAATACATGTATGCAGAACCATGTCGTAGTATGTAGTATGTAAAACCTTCATTCCCAAAAAGTCAATGCCACGTGTACCTAGCTTGGAGCGATTTGATCTGCATAGCGAGTTATTGCAGACCATCTGAAACCCTTTGCCACGTTGTCGGACTTTAGAATCCATCAGGAACGTTGCTACCCATTGTTAGCGCTGTTGGCTTTAATATTGTTCCTAAATGCATTGTTCGAGTGTATCATAACATGATATATCCGTGATCTGTGTGGTTACAATAATTAACATAATCAAAAATTATTAATTCCATGCGCAACCTATAGGTTTATATATTTGGGAAACATTTTTAAGTGAAAATGGCATTTTATTTTTTTTCGCTTAAAAATAGCAATTTATGTGGTTTACTTTTATGTGATATCATAAAATTCCAACTCTAGTGATAACTTTCCAGGTGGTATGCGAACAATTTCGGGGCCATAAAAATGGGACTAGGGCATGATTTCCGATCAGCTGCGAGGAAAGTAATGCCCCTCATTGACCAGCTGGTGGAGAAGAAGCAGATATATTTCTTGCATTGAGTTGTTTTTTCAGTTATACAATACAATATTTCAGTTATACAATTGTGTATATGCATGTATAGCACAATTATGTATGTGCACTACTTGAACAATTATGTATAGTGATATCTGATCGAACTTAGCTTCTCTGGAACCAAGTGGTACACGGCGACTGTACAGGATATCCAAGTGGTACCCGATAACAAAAAGGTTGGGAACCACTCGTCAAAAAACTTAACATTACTAGACGTCTCATTGTAATTAAATATATTGTTAAATATTGAATTTTGTAATATTCATGTGGACGTGGGTAATTTTGTGCTCATGAACTTGATACGGAACATCTACTGCTGGGAATTTCATTGATATAGCTGCGCTTGATAATGACACCACTGTGACCACCATGTTTTCTGCAGCTGTCCGTTTGATTTTGTGAGGATTTACGACGGGCGTAACACATCTTCTCCACTGATAGGCACCTTCTGTCAGCCGGAACGCAACTTGGTCAAATACTCGACAACGCAATTCATGTTGATCAAGTTTGTTGCCATTCAGCGAAAGCCGAACCCAGAGAAACGCGGTTTCTATGGTCTCTACGAGTTTAGCGAGGATTTTGTCAATCTGGGTGAGCATTGAACTTTACTCGTTAAACAGTTGAAACACACTGTTGAATTAGTCATCAGATATTTAAGGAATATATTTCTATTATGATCAGGATATTTTAATACATATATAAATGATTTCACTGTTAACAATTGATTTATTATTTAACACGGCGGATTCGCCATGAAATGTACATTTGGAACGTTGTGTGAGGTAAGTCGATGTAGGTCAATATATGAATGTTTTGTGTTGAGTCTTATGCGAGTATTTGATGCAATATAATGTTTTGCATTGACGAACTCCCACATTTAACGATTTGTATTTTGCAATGTACTTCTGATAGGACACTGCGCAAATTACACTGTGAATGGTCGCTGATTGTGTCGTGATATATATTGTTATATGTGCTCGTGCTGTAGTATGTGTAGTCTGGCTGTTTTGAAAGGTGCATGATAGTGCGATATGAGACAACTTTGCGCAATCAGTTTTAACCTGACTCATGTGCCTCGATTATTGTGCAGGCTTTATCACGGGCACTCACATTCGAGGCACGGAGTGCGACCAGAGAATACTAAGTCAGAAAGAGTCAACTGGCAAAGTATTCTCACCAAATTATCCGTATCCATACAAGCCCAATATTGTGTGCAAATATTTCATCTATGGAATGAAGGTAAGCTTATTACGTATACATGAAGTTTAATTTCAGTCAACAATACATACAATGTATTTTAATTTGGCGGCCTGTATATATGCTAGGTGCATTTGTTGTACGATAAGTATTCCCACTGACCCTTTTTCAGTTGTCTGATCTAGATGAGATTTAGCATGTTCAATAATTTATAGCTATATAGGTTATGTGGAAAATTATGGCTCTAAAACAATTGTGGTTATTTAGTTACTGGCGCTTGTAGTAGTGACCCTCGTGAAGCTAATGGAAATTTTTATATGATCTAGGATGTTTTCGTTACTGTGATAAACATATCGCTAGAGGACTATATTTATACTGGTTGTTGTTGTTGAAACTATTGTTTTTCTTCGTCGGGCATATTTTGTCTATTGAATATACACATCTTACTGTTTTTATCATAACATAGACACCGCTCCGAATAACAATGATTGTTTCAGCGTAATTATATGATGATTTTGCATAGATAGCACATGAATTTGTTTAGGTAGATTTGTACGTGGGTTTGTAAGTGCATTTGCTAGTGATCTTATGTTTTTTTAGTTCGGGGAGAAGGATAGGACAGAAGAAAGCTGCCGTTACAGTGGGGGCACCAACTCTGCTGAATTTTCGCGCCCCCACCGGTCCTGACAATAGTATATCGAAGGGAAGAAGCAGAGGGTCCGCTCTTAGTCGCCTCTTACGACATGCAGCGGGTACGGCGGCAGTATTCTTTTCCCCTGACCGCAGACACAATGATCTTATGTGCGTGTGCTCGCTGATATAGGACGCTCAGCACCTGGAGCGCGTGCGACTGAAGTTCGAGCGTTTTGCCGTGCCAGATAAAGTGGCGAGTCCAGCGGATATCACTGCATTGGCGCCATATAAACCTGTTGTACCTTCGTCAGTGTCGGCTTCATCGTTTTCATCTGGTCAACTCATTGCTGATTCCACCACCTCAGTTCGTTCCAGGTATTGTTCACTCTTGCTAATAACAGCTTGTTATAGTATATCATCTGCTGTTTTGCTCTGCCAAAATTACCATAAATATATATAGATTATACCACTTAGTCTGCATAGGCACACATTTGCGCTTGCCAAAGTTACAAGTTGTGATTTATCATAAATCAGGTTTTATGTGATAGATGCCAGGATGGGTATTTGCGCGTGTACTTACGTGGTCAAGAGGTGAAAGGAGCATACGATAAGTTTGACAGTGAGCTGTGTGGCTCACAACTACCATCTGCCGTTCATTCGAATGGTCCAAGGTTTGCCATGGTGTTCAGCTCCGGCGATCAACAAGGAGGGGGTTTCAAGGCCGACTACAAGTTTGAAACAGGTCGCACTTCTTTTGTACTATGTTCTGATGATGCTTGTTAGCAATGCAAACTCTTTCCCGATTTTTTTAAGTGTTAATTTTTACATTATTCAGCTGACTAATTAATATACACGGGGACCACAGTTGAATCACGTACAACATATGTGTCTCATATAAAATCATGTTTAAGAGAAAAAATGTGAATATTGTATCTTACAATACGATCACCTATAATTGATTTCATACCACACATTAAACTTTTTACGGCACTGACAATTTTAAACTGAAGTTTCTATAGACCAGACTATCTCTTGCACACTCTATCAGTGGTGCAAACACCATGAGGCAATCACGGACGCATTGTATGTGAATTTATGATATTGCGCTAGGCACTGTCAACTTTATCTTCACTTAATTGGCTTGTACTTGATTGGTGCAGAATATCTAATACCTGGCACTGCAGCGCCAGATGGCAGTTGTCAGTTCAGCTACACATCTTCTGCTGGCCAGCATGGAGAGTTTAACTCGCCGCGACATCCCGCCAACTACCCGTCGTCCACTGAGTGTTTGTTCACGTTCTTCACTTCAAGAAATGAACAAGTGCGACTGGTGTTCGATGCATTCAAAGTTCGAGCTGATCATGTGAATGGCAGTTCCTATGGGTGAGTGTCGCCATTATTCACTCGATCTATCCCGCGTGAATGATATTGCAGTTAGTAAATGCAATGATAATATCACAAATTCAGCTCTAACAATAACAATAAAATCGGCAAATCTGGCAAATGTGTGTCTCGTTTATTGGACTATGAAAACATCGCTCAACTGTGAGAAATCAATTGTCCCCTCTCGTTCGTATCGTTTGCTCAGCACTAACGAATCCAATACTCCAAGTGACGCGGAACTGAAACATAAGCTAATTGGTCATCAGTAGGATTGGGAATTTTTTGTGATAATTTTTTGCGTTTTATGTTCTTATTATGTGATAAAAAATGCAAAATTATGTTGTCGAAATCACCAAAATATGTTATTCAATTTTAATATAATACGTGAGTTTTAGACTCCCGTAGATTATTTTTATTTTAAGCATGTATCTAGCGACATTCCATTAGGGAGCCACCCTTAGAGAGACAAATTTTTTGTAGTACATGGCGAAGGTTTAACCTTGATTGGGCCCTCCCGGTAAGGCAGGGGTGCAGTGGCGGCGCCAGGCTTTTCCGGTGGAGGGCTAAAAAGATGCGGGAACTTGGCGAAACACTAGGAACTACATTCGAAATGTTCACGCTCAGGATTTTTGGAGAGGTTCAGAAGGGGCTTGGCACATTGGAGGGGGGCTTCAACCCCTCCATGCCCCCATTGGTGCTGCCACTGTAGTGATGCCATTCTGGACTTTTGCTTCGAGGCGCAATAATTCTATGATTCGATTCTGCATGTGTATTTACATTTGATGTTTTTCGAGTGAGCGGCCGATTTGTTGTGTTGCTCGAGCTGCGACTTGTGACCAGCGAACACGTTTTTCTCCCATGAAACGTAAAACATGCATGTTTTTCTTGGAAATCCGACTTCACATTGAATTACTTTAATCCCTTTGAGCGTGGCAATACAGACGCCATTTGTGTTGAATAATACCCGAAAAAATAAGTCTGAAGTACATGTATGCAGTATCCTACGTTTCCAAAAAACCAATGCCACATGTACCTATCTTGGAATGATTTGTCCTACATAGCGAGTTATTGCAGACGCTCTGAATACCGCTGCCACGCCCACAACTCATAAGCCGTAGTCACACGGGACCAATTATTGGCCAAGCCAACGATTAGCCTAGCCAACTGTGGGCTTGCAGCGGACAATCGTTGGCTTGGCCAACAATAGGCTTGCCAGTGGTCACACGAGGCCAGTAATTGTCCAAGCCAATAGCTGTGGTGCAGAGTACGTCGGCGTGGTTTATTTCGCTCTCCCGACTATACCATTTGAATTTTGATTTAATCCAGGTGTATTCTTGCATGTACAGATCATAAATATATTCTGATCGTATAATATACATATGTTAAACG
The DNA here is from genome assembly GCA_916048095.2 of Sacculina carcini. Taxonomy (NCBI): domain Eukaryota; kingdom Metazoa; phylum Arthropoda; class Thecostraca; family Sacculinidae; genus Sacculina; species Sacculina carcini. The sequence goes on along the minus strand of OU696570.1, from coordinate 38,528 downwards.
TATTCTACAGCTTTTATATGTCTTACCTATATATCTATTTATCAAAATTAAATCTAGTAAAGTATCAAACACTAAAATAAATAATACAAATATTATATTACAGATTCCACCCCATGATGATAAAATTGCCACAATAAAACGACCACTTAAACATACAATACATCACAGGCTCTCAAACTGGGAGTACTACAATATTGCCCTATGAACATAGCCACAAACTCCCGAATACTCCCATTCTCTGCAATAGGGCAATATGTTCAGCTCGGCTAGTGTAGTGTCCAAGGCGTACCAAGTGCGAAGAGTGCAACTGCGGCTTGTGTCCATTATGTTAACTTTTCACCATAGCATAATTTCAGTGGTTTTCAATAAAACACACGGGTTTATACACTACAAGTAGCTAACACCTAACATACTGTGCGGTTTTTGATTAGGTTAGGTTAGGTTGGTCAGATTAGGTCAAGTTTGGTTAGGTCAGCTGTTATTTTATATGATGTCTCAATCTGTATATATTATTGTAGTCAGTGCGTGCGCGTGAATGTGTTGCATAAGTATGTGTGTGTGTGTGTGTGTGTGTGTGCAGAGCCGTAGCAACCGTACCCCCCGGCCGGGGGGACCCCGAATGTTGAGGGGCCCCTTTGCTTCACGTATTATGTGATTATGTCTAATAAATGCATTCAATATTCACAATGGGGGCCCCAAGTGCTGCCTTCGGGGGGGGGGCCCATAATTCCTCGCAACGGCTCTGTGTGTGTGCGTATGTCGTGTGCGTTTGTGTGTATGTACAGTGATTGACTTTGTATGTTGGACTGTATCGAATGAGAGTGGCGCGATCCATTAACTGTCTGCTGATTGGCCGTTGACATCACTGACAAAGTGATAAATAGGACCGGCAGTGGTTCCGGGTGGTCAGTTCGTGTGAGTCCGTGGTGATGTTGCGTGGTTCGTGTTTTTCTGTGTAGTGGACGTTTGTGAAGTGTTTTGCGTTGTCAGCAAGCTGGATGTGTATTGTCAACTGTAATATATATATGTCTGTGTAACTTTCCTACATCAGCTTACTGAACCTAGCCAATAACCACACCCAGTGCGTTAGTTGCTAGCCATTAGTTGTATACGAACTCGTGCGTTGTGTTGAAAACCACTGAAATTACGCTATGGTGAAAAGTTAACATATTGGCCATAAGCAGCGGTCGCACTCACCGCACTTGGTACGCTTTTGACACTACACTGGCCGAGCTTAACATATTGCCCTATTGTAGAGTATAGGAGCATGCGGGCGCTTGTGGCGAATATGTTCATAGGACAATTTTTTACTAGATCCCTCAAACTGTGTTGAATTCACTGCACGTATTGCTTCAGTGCCATGTGGTCAAAAAGAGGACGATCAAATATTTGCCTTGCGCGAGAATTCTATCATTTTCAGCGTGACAGTGCGCGTTCATTGCACGGCAACGAAGCGCCCTCTTAAGACAAGCGACTGAAATGCAAGCCAATTGGCTTGAAAAGTTGAACATGTTCAACTTCGTTTTTCGGGACAATTGTTGGCCAAGCCAATCGTTGGCACAAATCGTTGACTTTTCAACAGGTTAAGAATCCCTGCTCTAAATGGTACTATAGATTAGGCTATGTTTGTGCTTTGGTAATATCAGCGACGGTTGTCATGAGGACTGGCTGGAAATATACAACATGTTTTACGACAACACCAGCGAACTTATCAGTCGCTACTGTCATATGTCGACCCCGGGACCGGTGGAGTCTGTGCGTGGGTCCCGCGGTGTGCGCGTGGTGTTGCACACAGACCGACAACATGTTTACAGCGGCTTCAAGGCGCGCTATGTCTATCACAAGGCTAAAGATATATTTGGAGGTAATAACAATATCAAACAGTTTTTTGTATATGGTGGCGAATGAATTTGTTATTGACCCATTTAAATAAGCGAAACCATGTGAACTGGTGCGCAAATTAATATGAAATTCTCATTTGCTTCATAGTTACTGTTTACGGATTGCTTACTGCATTAATATTTATGTTGTGAAAAAAATTCTTGCCGAACCGTCATTCATTTATCATTTGACAAAAAGTAACTTACGAATGTATACGAATGTATCATATTTGTGCTCTACAGGTAACATTTGCACAACATTTGGTTTTATTTGGATAATGAATTTCTGCATATCCGTGACCAGCACAATTATGCAAGCAAATAGGCTAGACTAAAATAACTTACTAATTTATGCAACTAACTTACTTGTAAAAATATCTATACTATTGCACCACCACACTATGTCGTACTTCATTTTCCACCGTATTCATTGACAGATTGCGGCAAGAACATTAGTGGAAAGGCCGATGGAATGATAACTTCACCGAATTTTCCTGCCAATTACCCCGCTAGAGGCAGCAAAGTCTGCCACTGGTTTGTTCATGTCAAACCTAGTCGCAGAATAATGCTCTACTTTGACACGTTCGTGGTTGAAGGAGACAGAAACTGTGAGTGTTCTTGCTAGATATTATTTGCACATTATTAAGGTTTCAAGGTATTGGTATTTTTAATGCTGAATAATAATAATTATTAAAATTATAATTTGTTCTTATGACTACATATGCTTTATTCTTGGTTTATTTGTTGATTGTGCTCAAAATTTCAGATTGATATTGCGCATTAAAGTGCGTGTAAATAGCTGAAGAATGGCTCGTTTTCTGGCCATTTACTTCTTGGCATACAATGCGGTTTGTTTCATATTGAAGCGAGAGGCTGTCCTGCGGCCGTCGTGCGGGTGTGGCAAGACTTGAAAGCTGCTCCGCTGGAGTTATGCGGAGATGGCCTTTCCACGGAACATAAGCAACTATTCTCCACAAGTAGTGTTCTCAAAATATCGTTCATATCGGCAGAGAAATCCGTTGGTAACAAGGGTTTCCGCGTCTATTGGACTGAAATCAGCGGCCAAGGTAGTTTTACTTTACCATTGGCATTGTTTCATTGTTAAATAACGTATTCGATGGTATGAAGTATGCAATTGTAATTTTCGAAAATTAATGTTACAATTATGATTAAAATTTAGCATGAAGCAAGATTGCTGTTTCCTGATTGGATGTATCTTGTGGCTCGCTTGTTCTCAGATTGAATTTCCTTTCTCAAAATGAAATATTGAATGGTATAATGTATATAATATATATATATGGTATAAATATGAATGGTATATTGAATGGTAACATCGTAATTATACTTCAATCTTGACTATTAGTTGAGTAGTGACTTATCCAAGTCCCATCCTGAATGTACTTGAGGCATAAAGCTACACTTTTATATGTATTATTGATGAAACGGACCTATCATTTTCAAATTCTATTTCTTATGCTCATACTGCTCTGAAGAGTGTCAACCAAGTACTCGATACTTACTAGAGTATCGATAGAGTACTCGTAGGACCTTATATTTGTTTGGTGGTGTGAAACAGTCAAACATGTTTCAAAAACTGTTGTTGGCTGCAGGAAAAGTCAACCTAAACCATGACCTGATAAAATTCAAGTTGAGCGTTCTCAACACTAGAAGAACCAGAAAATTTAACTAAGGGCAATATAATTTGCACCGTAAAGGTGTTCGAGCCTGGTGCCTAGGGAATGCGATCATTCTTGTAAGAAATGTAAGAAATGTGAGTGTGCTCGTTCGCGCTGGTGTATGTGCGTGTGTGACATGTGTTGTTTCACAGTGAGCGATTGTGAAGAATTTCAGTGTGAAATCAGCAAGTACTGTTTGCCAGCAGCATTGAAGTGCAACACTCGCAAAAATTGCGGGATGCTTGATGATAGCGACGAAAACGACTGTAAGTTTGCAGCAAAATCTGCATACGATGTCGATACATGAAAAATGTTAAATATTTAACATCAACCAGCAGGATGGTCCAGTGACGAACCCTAGCGTTCAGGGTAACTTCATATTTAGGCACCATTTTTGTAATTTATTGAAGATTTAATACGATGGAGCCAATGGCAGTCCTATTTTTTCCTATTTATCAGGGACTATCTGAGTATATATGCAGTTTTCTTAACGTTCTACTAAAACATAATAATCATGGTTTTCCGTGAGTCAACTGGATGCACTTATATATGCATCCATGAAAAGGAATTCCGATACTTCATGGATAACGCTCTTATACCGGTCACACTTTTATACGAGTGTGACTAGTATATGAACATTCATACTATTCACTGAATGATATATTTTTTGTGTTTTCGGTTTTTCCAAAAAACACATATGCCAAAGCGATTTCAGTGTTACATCAAATATTTACACACATCACAATATCTTATACAGCAACAACAACACTACAACTACACCACAATAATCAACACTCAACCAACACAACAGCCGGGGTTTCGATCCCCGGATTACCAACAACTTTAGGTCGCAAACTTTGTGACACCTTGGCGAAAACGCCAGTCGTATGGACATCGGGTACTACTTGCATCTGTTCAGTATCACGTTTCTTGAGCGTTATAATAAAGTTGAAGAAATGGAGTATACGCTCGTGATAATAAAGTTGCGAGCAATGGATTATTGCATTTGGGAAAACATGGATTTAATGCATTTGGGAAAACATTGCAAAAATAATCGGTTGGGCGCACCACAAAAACTCGCACTGGAGGTCTGCTCCCTAGCTTTCCGCCACCCTGTAGGTTCGACATTGGGCGGGACATAATTATATGCATGTTCGTTTGGTTACATTCGTCGCATGAATGATATTTACTCAAAATTGCACAATAAATTTGTAAACTATGACTGTGGTGCTTTTATTTATTTCAGTGTTATTTCGTACGTGAAGCGTACTATCACCTCGTTGTCTGTGCAATTTCACGCTTATATGCAAATAATAAACAGTTTTGAATATTTGAAATTGATGTAGCGAGGAGAATAGCGTACTATTGCAGGTATACCAATAAGTGTGCATGATTTGCTGATAGGCACAGCGCAGGCTGAGGTGGACACATTGCTGGTGGTGGTGGTGGTGGTGAGTGTGGTGGCGTCGTTGCTGCTCGCCATATGTTTGTGGTGGCGCAGCGTGCGTCGTCGGCGCCACCGTCGTCTGCCATTGCCAGGCGCGCTGGCGGCGTCTAGAGGCGGTCGTCACGCGTCAGATCACCTCGGATCGCGGCTGTCCACCATGGACACTGTGTGATTGCAAGGACTGCTGCGACACGCACTCCCCGTCACGCACGCATGCCGGTACACAAAAACAGACGACGTGTCAATGCAATTATTTGATATTTGTTTGTGCCATATTGTCAATGCAAACTTTTACCCAAATAAGGTAATTGTATACTGCCAAGGCTTAGTGTTTTGAACTGGGAATTTTGTTTTAAGAAAGGCATGGAACATCTGAATTTTTCTTGAGCCTTTCTCACATAAACATACCATACCATACAACCACATAATTACCACAAAACCACACCATTATTTTTATGTACCAATACAATACAATTGCAGAGTAAATGCAGATTGGTTTAAATCTACGTGAAACGTGCCCGTCACACTGACACACGAAATTATGCGAGCTTAGTTAATACTCCAAAATCATGGATAAACATGATCTTATCAAACGCTGTCATGCAATGTTATTTTTTCTCTGTGATCCATTGTGATTCATGTTTTACATTGTTGAAATTTCGGTGTGTGTGTGCCCAGTGACAGGTCGAGACACATCTCAATACTGAATGACTGAGGTGGATATTCAAAACTGATTCGCGCAATGTCAAACTTGCTAGCACTGCCGGATCCAGAGGGAGGTTTGGGGCGGAAGCCACCTCCCAAAATGTTTCCATCAATTCCTCATAACTAAGAGGTTCACTAAAAGTGGCCAAAGAAAGGTATCTTTTTGTAGAGTTAAACATTATTCAGCCCCCAAAATTGCACTCTGGATCCGTTACTGCTTGTAAGAACCGTGTGAGCAGCTGCACTTGTACAGCTGTATTGTACAGCTGTATTCGCGCGCCTTTATCAGCTCCGTGCGACCGCTCCATTGCTAGCTAGGGATTTAGTAATATAGACAAACAATTAATATTTCTCAAATATAGACTTGTTGTTATTGAGCTTCTGCGATTGCATAAATACTATACATTTTCAAGATCATTCTGAATTGTCTACCAATAGTGAGTATGAATATTTATGCTGATGAAGATAGTTTGTTCCAGTAGAATCTCACCCTGTTTTAAAGGCTCATTTTTACTCAGGTAAACAATGCTACGTTATATTTGAAAATATAAAGTTGAGAACGTGTTTATTGATTTGCTCAGCTACTTTTGGCTGGTGCATTCAGTTAAAAGCTTAGTAATACGCCAGTTGAATTTAACTTGTCTTGGGTTATTCTGCAAATGCGCAATACTTTGTAATACACAGAACCAATATGAATATTTGTTTGTATGCTTATATAATAAAGTTAGATTCCCTGGCGAGGTGAAACGGATGGGTTCGTTTCTTAAAATGATAGCCCAATTGCCGCAAGGCGGGCTTCGTGTGCGCGCAGCCGTACAGTTTTCTGTGCTGGCCGTGACTGCGATAACCCGTGTGGCGGCCGGACCTGCGGTGTGGCAGCCGTGGTCGTGAGGCTTTGCCCCCGCAAAATAACACGCGAACACAGCCTTCTCTACTGCTGTGTTCAAATGCGTAATTATATATATTATTATTATATATATATATATATATATATATATATATATATATATATATATATATATATATATATATATATATAAATATCATAAAGTCTAACTAAAGACAATTGTAGTGTCGGAGCGACGGCGAGCGAATCTGAGCTGAGGCTTCACTCACATGTAGATTGAACTCACGCATATAAGTTAACTGGGCATGACATACATCTAGATTAACTTGAATCTTTAGCCTGACCCCAATTTACCTCGCTGTAATGCGTACCTTCAACCGATTGGTCCAATCGGTTTTCGTATGATACACGTCACAACACATAATGAATGAATGATTCGTCAAAGATTCGCAAAACTAAAAACGCACATGGTACAAGACACTACAAAAATGAAATTGAGCGTTACTAAGCAATATAAACTAAACTGTCCCTGGACTTTTGAATTGAAGAAATTATTTTGTTTTTATAATTCAGTTTGTCTATTTTTCTGTTCAATTCTTAATTTTGCAAGATAAATGTGAATTTGAGAGCGAGAGATTCACAGAAGACGACCGTATACAGTGAAAAGTGCAGACAACGTGCAGAGGTATGTGCACAACGCACTGGACGACATATAAACATATAAACACGCACACATACACACACGCACATTCATACAAAACATACTGTCACTAATAAGCGTACGAATATAATTTACATACATATAAATGGTTGAAAACCACTTGGCTTAAACCATGAACTCTGCTTCGCTCGAGGCGAAACTGTCGCACACGAATGGCGTGACTATGACGTCACTGTATGTCAGCCAATTAGGATTGGGCGACAAGCAAAGAAGAGCAAGCAGAAGCAGGTTAACTCAAGAACAGTGAGGAGTTGTCGAGAACTGCTGTCAAGCATGCAGTCATTGTGGACCGTTTTGGTCACGTGCTAGTAATTTCTGGTGTTGCTAGAGTTATATGCTCTAATGTTTTTCAAGTCTGCAAGTTTTCTGCATGTTTATTATTATCTACAAGAGTCCCAGCTTTGAGGTACGTGGTCGCCACTGTGAATTTCCATCTTCTGAAGTTCATTTTAAAAATTCAGGTGAGTAGCACAGCAATTTTTTTTATGTTTGCCGATTTTAAAAAGCCTATATTGTTTTCAAAACGTTTTTTAATTTTCCCTTTTAACACATGTGCGTAACCATGAGCCCTCGACAATTTGTGACAAAAGTGTTTTCTTGTGTTAACTTTGTTGTGTGTGCAATTTCGTGGACTCCGTGGTATAGTGGTTAACAAGCAACAAGCAGGTGGTCTGCCTCACAAGCAGGTGGCCCGTGGTTCGAACACACCCGCCTCACAAGCAGGAGGCCCGTGGTTCGAAACCCGCCTGAATATAATTTCTTGGGAGAATTCTAAAATCAAACAGCCCCTGTTCACCCAGTAGTAAATGATGGTACCAGATATCAGCCATGTGTTGTGGCATGCATTCTGGGGCGGTGCCCTCTCTAATACGTATTCCGTTCTTGTGGCGTCATAGCGTGGAGAGGGCCGGTTCCGCGGTGGCAGCGAGCTGCACGGGACTCACCTGTGTGTTCCTAAGCTTCGGTTTCTTCCCGTGTGGCAGCTGTCACTTAGGCATTTAACCTTTAACCTTAAATTGTCTATAATTTTGCTTTTTATTATGCGTGCTGCCTTTTTGTTTTGTGTTGTGACATTTCCTATGTGTATGCTATGCGTTGTGTACTTATGCATGCATACAACAACATCTATATGTTATAGCGCACCGAAGGGCTCGGGTGCGAAATGATTATAACTAGGATTGGAGAAACGGAATGCAACTATCAGGTCAGATGCAAAACATTAAACTACAAATATGCAATAAAACACTATAAACATAGAGACAAAATATGGGCAAAACATACAAAACAGATGGACATGGACATGGACGATGGACATTTGTTTGTTTGTTTGACATGACGGACAAGACAACACGACTGAAGCATAATGACCACACAACTGGAGACAATATAATCATAACGTAGATAATGTGTACATGCAAATGAGGGAAGGAATAGAAGTAAGAACCGGCCAAAGTAACAGGTCATAGTGATGCAAAACATGCGAAATTATGGGAGAGTGGGTCAAAAGAGAGGTCAAAAAGCTGTTTGGAGAGCTTAGAGCGGAAAAAATCGTAGGAAAGAGAAGAAGTGATATGAGCTGGGATGGAGTTGTAAAGGCGACGGGCGGAAAAAAGAACGATTTTGAGGACCAAGGAGATTTATTTATAGCACGAGGGCAGACAAGGTGAAGAGGAATTCTTGAAGAAGTAAGGCAAGGAGTGAGGAGAAGGCAGAGATAGGATGGTCCAACAGACCGTGCTCATCGACACTCAGCAACGCCGACATTGAATGCTAACTAACCTAACCTGTAGTGTGTGTACAGCAGCGGTGGTGTGTGTGTCGTGGCGTTGTATCATTCTATTGTTGTTGTATTGTTATTGTTATTGTTGTGTTTAGTGCTCGGTGAGATAGATCCGTTGCTATAATATATCGTACATGGCGCAGCCGACAGGATCTGAATCGGCCCCACGGGGTGATGAAGGTGGTGAGGTCTCGGTGCTCGCGCCGCAAGGGCACCTGAAAGTACCCTTGTAATGCGTCCACCTGGGTGAACCACCGATTGCCGAGGCCCATACTGCTGACAGCCTCCACAGGCGAGCGAACCGGATGCGTAGGCCGGCGAACGAAGCGGTTGAGGCGTGTGAAGTCCACCGTGAGTCGGCAGCCGTTTGGCGTGCCATCTGCCTTGCGCTTGCCGACAACGACGATCGGTGAGCACCAGTCTGTCGGGTGGGAGACCGGCTCGATGACGCCCTGCTGCTGAAGCAGCTCCAGCTGCTGTTGTGCCTGGGCGCGATGACAGAACGGCACGGAGCGGGGAGCCGTCACGTTGTACGGCACCGCTTCATCGCGCAGATCGATCCGCATTGCCCCGCCTTTCATCTCCCGGAGAGGACCGTCCGTGGAGAACACACGAGGGAAGGCCGCTATAAGCTGCTCGCTATGCGAACGACGATCCGCCGCTGTTGGCTGAGCTGTGTTGGTCCAGCGCGGGCATTGCTGAGGTGTGGCTGCCGGTCCAGCGGTCACCTGCTGCAGGTGCTGTTCGCGAGACATCTGCCGAGGGAACGCCCGGTGCAGTAGACGCAGCTCCACTGCGTCTCGCCAGCAGAGCAGAGCACAGCGCACTGACGGCACCACGTACAGAGTGGAGCGGCAGGAGGCATCATACGCCATCGTGTCTCCAGTCCGCACTTCCCGTCTTCTAATGGGCACGCTGAGTCCGCCGTGAAACGGGTGAAGCGGCTCATTCAGAAGGCGGCGCACGACGGGAACATCGACACAGACGCCTTTGTCGCCGGTCTGTTGGAGCTGTGCAACGCGCCGGGTGCCGATGGTCGCTCCCCCGCGCAGCTTTTGTACGGCCGCCCCGTGTCGTCCGCCGTTCCCGCGCATCCACGCTCGTTTCTGCCGGAGTGGCAGCCGCCCACCGCTGAGTGCGACCGGCGAGCGGCGAGCTTACACAACAAGCAGGTCGCCCAATACAACCGGTCGGCTAAGGTGTTGCCGCCGTTGCGGCCCGGCACTACGGTGGCTCTCCAGGACCCGACATCCGGTCGCTGGGACCGGACTGGCGTGGTCGCCATGACTGGCCGTCGCCGCCAGTACGCTGTGCGCCTGCCTCACGGCGGTCTCTACTGGCGCAACCGTAGACACCTGCGACCAGCAGCCAACACACCCTCGCCCGTGGTACAGCCGCCGCTCGAAGTGCAGCCGCCGCCATCTGTTGGCACGGCGCCGCTAACGTCGCAGGAGACCAGAAGCAGACCCGCATCACCGCCGCCGCCGCCGGGGGAGAATGTGGGCGGTACATCGGAAGCCTCACGAACCCCGCAATTCCGCCGGAGCGCCCGAACACGCAGACCACCGTCGCATCTGAGCGATTACGTCTGCAGAGCCGACAGCGCCCCCTCCACCACTTGAAGGGGAGATGTAGTGTGTGTACAGCAGTGGTGGTGTGTGTGTCGTGGCGTTGTATCATTCTATTGTTGTTGTATTGTTATTGTTATTGTTGTGTTTAGTGCTCGGTGAGATAGATCCGTTGCTATAATATATCGTACACTAACCTAACTTAACTAACCTTGAAGAGCTTGCATCAAAGAAAATAGCAGCCACGTGCACATTAAGAGAAGACACACTCTCTGGAGTCCCTCTGAAGACAAGAAAGGCCTTAGATAAGATGGTAAGAGGGACTATGGATGAAGCATTCACTAGCTACATTTCAGTTGTAAAGTGGAAGGACATCAAAGTGGTAAGTGTTGCATCCAACAAACTTCGTTCAGAGCCGTCGGAGAAAGCTAAAAGATGGAATACGATCCAAAATAAACATATTGAAGTTGATTCGCCACATTCAATACACATTTATAATCAGCATAGGGTCGGCGTTGATGTGTTAGATCAACAAGTAACAGCTTATCGATACAGAATCAGATAAAAAATGGTGCTGGCCCCTTTTTGCATAGACTGTGAACTCCCAGGTTGTAAATGGATGGAAACTCTTCAAAAACTATGATAAGAAAATCAGTTTGCTGGACTTTGCACGACAACTGGTGATATCGACGCTGTCAAATTACGGGAAACCCAGAGCAAGACCAGGTCGAGTTCCTATGGTAGTGTTGTAAACAGTGCGGTACAACACTCAGCATCATTGGACTTACAAAGGCAAGATTCATTTCAACAGATGTCGTCAGTGTGGCGGACCCACCATATATTTTTGCAGTGTATGCAATATTCCTGTTCACCCTGAATGTATGAATGAATTTCACACAAACAGGTAATATTTTACTGGTCAAATGATGTGAAATTTGGAAAATTTCAATTAGTTTTAGTTTTATATTGTTTGCCTTATTTCTTTATGCTATTGCCGGAAGGTAAGTATACTTGCCAGCTTCTATTTAAGAATATAATAATAAATATAATTGTTTCTTATTTTTATACGATAAATGGGATCTAAATAGATCATTCTCATGTAAATTTGAATTTCAGGTGTCATCCAGTAATAATTGGCATTAATTGGTGAAGCATTCGCAAACCACGAATAATTTATTTAAAATGTCGTTTAGAAAAAGAAGCCCCAATCGACAGCCGTCATTTGACTGTTCCGACCCTAAGTAGTTCAATTTTTCAGTCCTTCTAGTGTTAATGGGCTATTCATTCCGAATTAAAAAAAAATTTACAAACTCGATGAAAAAACCTGTTAGTCAATATATTTAATAACAATTCATTTGATTATATAGCTGTAAGTTTTATTGAACAAACATCAAACCATTTCGACAAAGATGATTACTCGCAAGTGCGCCATCATTTGCATACGTACTGATATTGGTATGTTTTTAGGTCCATTGTTATATGTGCTTAATTTGCGTGTAGGAACTGTTTGTGTGCACTTATGTGTGCCTGGCCTCGTAGCCACAAGTGGCGAACACACACTAACAAACAGATTGGCCACGCAAACTGATATATTGACTGGCGTAAACGACATGACAATAATAGCAAGCACAATTTATGTGTAGTCCAGTTTATGATTTGAAGTGTCTTTGTAATGTCTGCCAGCATTTGTAGTAATCGACATCTATTTCCACACTTTTCCTGGCCCATTCCGTCACGGCCAATGCTAAACAGGTCTCAAACATGAACGCCTGAAATAAAACATCATCCGTTCTTTAGTCACACATCACACCATGAAACGATGGTCACTTGAACGTTTTGAAATCGCGCCAAAACCTAGCATTAATCAAAAATGCAATGTGCATATTGTCGCGCTCCGAAAACCCTCGACCTTCTACTTAAGGTTTTATTCAACTAAAACAACCAAGTACATCTGAAAACAACACCAAAATAATATGTTACAAATATTACATTATCAGATGACATATACAAAAATACAGTTACTTGATAAGCAACAACACCACATCACCGTAGAGCCTTTGACGAGACACAATAAACACAGAGATACAAAATGACAATATTGCCAGGTATGGCTTAGTTGCCACCCTTGGCGTAAACCAAATTAGGCGCAAAATATCATTACACTCTCCGCTGCATTATTTTACTGATATCGCCGATTCCTGATCACGACCCGACCACGTCTTGTAACATATGGAATAAATGAGAGAGCATCCCTCTGATCCACGTCTGCATGGTGTTCCTCGCGGTGAACTTCCGTCGCTTGATCAGGAATGTTTCGCTTGCCCCTGGTCCTTTCAGGATCTTCGCTCTGCATAGTTGCATTCCGATCTTCAGCTTCGCAAGGACTTCCAGCCGACGGTTGAAGAGACACATCAATCTCAGATGCTTCCGGGTGTTCGTGCGAGAGTAAAGAGCGCTCACTGGTATCTGGTGAAGGAGCTAGATCTCCAGTTGACACGGTTGATTGACGACCATCAGGAAAACGAACTCTGGCATAATTTGGAGTTGCTGAAATGATCTCAACCCGTTCTACAAGTGGATCAGACTTGCGTTGGCGTACAAACTTTCGAAGCAGTGCCGGGCCTCCTTGCAGCCATTCTGGTATGGTATAGCCGTGGCCTGACCTTCTTCGAAAAGCAAACAGTCTTTCGTGAGGAGTCGCGTTGGTAGCGGTACAGAGGAGCGAGCGAATGGCGTGCAGGGCCATATCGAGTACTTCTTGCCAGTGACTGTCATCAAGTCCGCTAGATCTTAAAGCTAGTTGAATCGCTTTCCATACTATTCCATTGATGCGTTCACATTGTCCATTTCCACTTGGGTGATACGGTGTAGAGTGAGTAATAATAATACCATGCTTCCACAAAAATTCCTTCACTTCCGATGACACGAATTGCGCCCCGCGATCGCTATGCATCGATTCAGGACATCCGCAGAGCGCAAACAGTTTCTGAAGGCAATGTATAACCGTCTTAGTAGACATGTCCTCACATGGAAAAACAAACGGATAGCGTGAATACTCATCTACAATCACAAGGAGATATCGCATTCTGTTTCTTGACGGTTTTGGTCCCACAAAATCCATAGACAGTCTTTCAAAAGGTGATCGTGATTGGATAAGACGGCCAGCAGGAGGCTTGTAGAATCTTGGTTTTAATTCTGCACAAATGTGGCACTGGGCGCACACTCGCTTAACATCTTCCATAGAAAACGGTAAGTTCTTCTGACGCACAAAATGATAAAGCCTTGCTGTGCCAGGATGACAGAGCGCTATATGGAGATCTTTTAGGGACACTGTGCATGTTGCTGCACATGAGCGAGACAGCGCATCAGCTGGTGCGTTCAGAGTTCCTGGCCTGTATACTATATCATATGAGTAATTCGCCAGTTCCAATCTCCACCTCAACAACTTATCATTTTTTATTCGATTTGGCGCTCTGGTGTTGAACATATACGAGGCAGCTTGCTGATCCGTAACAATAGTAAAATGTCTACCTAGCAGCAAATCACGCCATTTACGGACTGATTCAACAATAGCTGCAGCCTCACGTTCCACTGCTGAATGCGATCGCTCAGCTTGAGTCAGAGTCCTGGAGAAATACGCGACCGGACGTCCATTCTGCGATAAACAAGCAGCTACCGCCATCGCAGATGCATCTGTTTCCACTCTGAATGGCACATCGTCCTCAATTGCTGCCACCGATGCTCGGCATATCTCATCCTTGATGTTCTGAAATCTCATTCTGAGCTGGCTCACCATTGGGAATGATTTTACATTTAAGAGTGGAGATATACGATCTGAGAAATTTTCAACCCATGGAGAATAGTAGGAAAACAGCCCCAATGCCCGCTTGAGCGACTTACTGCACGACGGGATGGGAAGATTTCTCAATGGTGTGAGTCGTTCTGGATCAGGACTGATGGTTCCATTGTCGAGCATATGGCCGAGAAACCTTAACTTTGTGATTCCGTACTCACATTTGTCTTCATTCAGCTGGAGATTGAGTCGACGAGCCACATCATTGAAAGCATCCATATTCTTTTCAAGTTCTTCTTTTGTCGCACCGCCAATAACAATGTCGTCGATGTACACGAATGCTCCTTTCAAGTTGTTCTCAGTAATGATATTGTGCATAATACGCTGGAATACGGCTACCGAATTGGTGAGGCCAAAAGGCAACCGGGTAAATTCATAGAGACTGCCACCTGCTTCAAATGCAGTGAACTTTCTTTCATCTGCTCGTATTGGGCATTGATGATACGCTGACTTGAGGTCAAGTTTGCTGAAAATTCTAAATTTGGAGAGTTGTCGTATGATGTCTGATATTTTGGGTATCGGAAACGCATCAAGGTGAGTGAAACGATTAATGGTGCTGGAATAATCGATTACCATGCGGCGTTTCTGTCTTTCATTGTGAGTAACGAGTGCTTGTGCGCGCCACGGCGAAGTAGATTTCACAATCACACCCTCTTTCAGTAACTTTTCCACTTCTGCTCGAATAAACTGCCGGTCAGGAACAGAGTATTGTCTGCCTCTGGTTGCAATGGGTTTGCAATCATCAGATAAGTTGGTGAAAAGTGGTGGTGGCTCGATCTTCATGTGAGCAGCACCACATACATGCAAAGTCATAAATTGTCGCGCTCCGAAAACCCTCGACCTTCTACTTAAGGTTTTATTCAACTAAAACAACCAAGTACATCTGAAAACAACACCAAAATAATATGTTACAAATATTACATTATCAGATGACATATACAAAAATACAGTTACTTGATAAGCAACAACACCACATCACCGTAGAGCCTTTGACGAGACACAATAAACACAGAGATACAAAATGACAATATTGCCAGGTATGGCTTAGTTGCCACCCTTGGCGTAAACCAAATTAGGCGCAAAATATCATTACACATATCTTGACTTTTAGATTTTTTATATCCTACATCGATACCTGTACCGCACACGATTATTACGAGGCGGAATTATTTAATTTATATATCAAGAAATGCCCGATTTTGAGTATAGGTGAAGCACAATTGTATAATCAATGAATGAAATTTAAATAAAAGAGCTTTGTAAATATGAGAATCCATCTTGCAAAAGGGATATTCTATTTAAACTGTAGAAATGTTTGGTGAAATTGATCAGGTAGCTATGGAGTTAATAGTGCGCAAAAAACGTTACGCTTGTATCGAGTGGTTTCACTCAAAATTAACATCAGTGTGTATATAGACTCGCTTCATTTCTAACAAAATAACCCTAGATAATGCAGGACTGAATATATAAATACGATCGTCAGAAACTGTTTTGTGCTTATCTCTACACCTCATTACATATTCCAGCCTCCAAACAGAGATGTGTGGACATTTTACAAACGATATTTTAGAACGTCCTGCAAAAGTTACGGATGAACAGTGCTTTGAGCGGGTATTAGGTCACCTGTGTGCCGTCGGCCACTCTGGTAGGAATAAGTTCGCTGCTTGAAGCTGCCTCATAACATTGCGCGTCGGGACCGTGAGCAGTCATCATTGAATGCAGTGTTGCTCCGCCAGGCAGAAAACCTTCTTCCTTAGCTTCGTAATTGCCGAATATTAGCCCCATAAATTCAGTCATGCAGTTTCCTGAATTAGTATTCACCAAAGGGCAGGTCGCATTGAGTCAAGGTTCTAAATTGAATTAATTGAGTTACAATGCACCTTTTTAGTGTACATTAATACCTTTGGGTTTATGTTTTTAAGTATACATAATGTTCGAATGTTTTGTATGGTTACTCTGTATGTGTGTGGGGGGTGTGTAATAGGGGCCGCGTTCTCAACTTATTAATATTTATAGTATATTTTATATTACAGGCAAATTCAGTGCCATGGAAAGCATGCAAGTATTATTACCACCTTGTGGTAGCCCCATGTATCGAAGGCATCCAAAAGATATAAGATGTAGATGGTTTGAGAAATGACAATTTGGTCAGGAAGATGGAAGCTAATAACAAAAGGAACAAAGAAAACAAAAATCAAATGAATATATTGAATATATTAAAATCATGTTAAAATAGTATTAAAGTAAAATAAAATAGAACGGTGGAATAATAGTGCAGAACACATAAATGTGTAAGTAAATAATAAAACTTAAAAGCCGACCGATATGTAAATGTTAGTATCAAAGTTAAAACGCGCTCGTTACATTTGTGTGCTCTCTTTTTCCATTGCTTATGTGACGATAGTGTAATGTGTGTATGTGTGTGTGTGTGTATGTGTGTCCGCTTAATTTGTTGTTGGAAATGTGTACAGTGACTTGACTTGGCATACAATATATGTTAAATATTTGTATGTGCTGCAGCATTAGGAAATTTGTAGATTCCGATTTAATTTATTGTCATTTGCAAAAAGGTCCCGACGTTCATACTTGTAAGTACTATATTGGCATTCAGATGTTAGGATATGGACAATTTTAGTTTTGAGCTTACAAATTTGTTTTGTATATAATATGTTATATAATATATCATTGTGCCTTTGAGCGATTTCGAGTGATCCTTGCATAACCAATCATAAAGAATTTTACCTAAAAGCGTGGGATTTGTCGATAGTTATATATATTTTTATTACATATACTTTTACTATTACATACTATTATTACTTTTACTATTACTTTTACATATTACTTTTTTAAACCTAATAGATAACAAACGTCAACGTTATTAAAACAAATAATACATGTTAAATTGCATTGGTAATTTTATTATCGGTCCTGCCCGAGAGTCCATCATTAATACATTTTTATAATTGATTTCTCACTGTGGTAATATGGAGGCCGAAATGTATGCTCTTGAACAGACCAGCGAGGAGGAAAAATGACAAAATCGGCTATTGCCACGCCAGGTTTTGTCGAAGGACAGGTGAGAACGGTGAATATTGATGGGTCCTGAAATACAAACGCACAAACAAACTTTTAGTGATGTCTAGCGACACCCCGCTCTTCGTGTGGTTATTGTTCGGCGGTTAAGTTTTGCGTAGCAAAATGAAGCGTTTCACATTTTGTGCTCCACTGCGCTCTATACATATGTATGCACATGCACTATACGTATGTGTGTATGCATGTGTGTGTGCGCGTACGTGTTTGTATGTGTGTATTTCGGTTATGGCAAAAATGTATGGAAATTTAACATTCCTGCTATGGCATGAGATGAGTTCTAAATAAATATGAATAAAAATCGAAACTTGTGGCTTAGGGTGCAAAATTTTTACCCGTTAAAGCTATCGAGTACTCAAAATAGAAGGAATTTGTAAGCATTTTGGAATATTAAACGTCTAATAAGTAATACCTATTTTAGCGGTGTAATTAATATATCGTTGATAATGTAGGTTTAAGAGTATGCTGATGATGATGATTGGTGTTTAATAGGCGCACCAGTCTGTCAGACCATATGAGGCCCCCAGTAAATGACAATATGAAAAGTGAATCTGGGTCCCTGAGTGATGATGCCGGTAGTTGAACAGAGGACAAAGAATGTGCCAGAACTAGTGAAAGCCACAATAAAAAGCCACAGACCGAGAGCACAACATTAGAAAGCCACCATACGTTGTCTACCAACAGGTCATCTGAATTTTGTATACGTATTGCAGATGAAAATGTGCTTCTTCCAGCACCTACACAGTCAAGAACCTGGAGAGAAATCATAAGAAACGCGAAAAATGGTGAATTATATGGCTTTAGAAGCAAGAGAAGGCTCTTCACTTGGATGGAAAACATTACTCATAGAAGAATACCAATCAGTTTGTCATAAAAGTGCAGGTAAAGATATTTGAATGGGTGTTGCATGGCGCGAAAGTGGATCTTCAAGCTATAAACGATACACTGAAGATAGTGATTTATGAATATGCTGCTTGCTCAAACATTTAAATGATCATATGCGATACAACTTCAATAAGCATTTCACGATCAAATGGTGTTGTTGCGACAATACAGAGAGTTATGGAGGATGTTTTCTCGCAGAACAATCTGAACAGATTCAATACCAAATTCAATGAAATACTATAGGATAATGCTATAATACGAGCTGAGTTGAATGTTGGTTGTTATTTATTTACTTATTTATATTTATTAATGTTTATTGTCTATACATATATATATATATATATATATATATATATATATATATATATATATATATATATATATATTTACTGTTATTTGTTTTAGATTTGTTTTATATTTATTTTATAATCATTCATATTTATTTGTATATATTTTCTATATATTTGTATCTATTATTTTATTATTAAATACCGGATGTTTAGGCACTTAAAACTGGCAAAATAGGCAGGCACGATAAAACAGCAAAATAGGCGAATATAGGCATTTATTATAACTGATTTAGATATGAAAACTAATCAATTATTTTGGTAACACATACTAGACAATGTTTTTACACATTATAACCATTATTTCAACGTTTTTGAAAATCAAATTGTGTCCACCACCCGACAAAAGAACTTGAAAAGTTAAAAATTCATTAAACGATAACGGACGTGATTGGAACATATTTAAAATGTGGAAGAATAGTTGTATCTAGATATAGCTCAGCTCCAACGTTTTCACTTCAAGTGAATTTGCATTTGAAGTTGCTGAAAATCTTGAAGTTGCACAAACTCTTTCTTTCCCTTGAGTCATGTATAGTGGAGCCCAACTATGTCAACGTGGTCCCCAATGGCTGCTTTTCTTCTAACGATCGAATAACGCGAGACAAAATGGAATTGAATCATTTTATAAACACAAGACCCTGCTGCATTGATTTGGTCGGATAGACTGCTAATGTGGACAAATGGTGAACGTTCTTCTACAGTGGCGGCGCCAATGGGGGCCTGGAGCCCCCAAAACATGCCAAGCCCCACTAAACCTCCCTTTAAATCGTAATCATGGACAATATAATTTATTACCACTGTAAATGAAGCCCTGTAATTTTGGATCAAGTTCGAGGAGTCAATCAGTGTGCCCCAGTGCCTTATTATAATATTATGCAGTCGTTCGAGTCTTCATGCTTCGCCAAGCCCCTTCATGCTTCGCCTCTTCATGCTTCGCCAAGTCCTCTCAATTTTTGGCTTAGCCCTCACTACTTTTTCTTTATCTCCCTCTCAGCCCCCCATCGGAAAAATCCTGGCGCCGCCACTGTTCTTCTAGCTCATTCACAAATTTCACACGGAATCCCCAGCAGCATGACTGGCGGGTCAGGCCTTCGTTTATAGTTAAATAAACGCCTCTGAAGTGACAAATTAGACGCATGTTGATTGCACTGAATGTGTATGTGCACAACACACGCACAGCCAACTACAAGATCGACTTCAGCACTGTAATTCTCACAGTGGTACTTTGGTACTGTAATTCTCACAGTGGATTCTCGTATGTTTTTAAGTATACATAATGTTCGAATGTGTTGCATGGTTACTCTGTGTATGTGTATGTTTGGGGGGGGGGGTTGTGTAATAGGGGTCGCGTTCTCAACTCATTAATATTTTTAGTATATTTTATATTTCAGGCAAATTCAGTGCCATGGAAAGCATGCAAGCATTGTTACCACCTTGTGGTAGCCCCATGTATCGAAGGCATTCAAAAGATATAAAGAGATGCTCCGCCTAAATGTATATATAGTCTATCCTATTTTATATTATCTATTATCCTATTATCTACCTATTATATCTATGTATAGTCTATCTGATTATAGTCTATTAAATGTATAGTCTATGTATATTAATGTGGTTGTGTGTGCGTGTGCGTGATTGTGTGCTTGTAAGAGGCTCGTGCAATGTTGAAATTGTTGTGAGCGATATGAGCGTTTGTTCACAAGCATTGGTTCTCCGAGATATTGTTTTTGCGAATGAGTTGCGGCGATTAGCGGGCTTATGTGGTTGGACAGATGGCCTAGAACTGGCGGTCAAGCTGGCTTTCTTCAGTAGTTTCTGCCGACCTTCAAGAACAGGATGTTAACCAAGTGAACAAGAGATTCTTTAAACAGGCAGGCTATCGGCATAATTGAGACGGCTCTTTGTGGCTAGCAGCATAAAAATATACAATGAACAAAAAACGGACCTCCAAATAGCGGAATCGAAAATATATAATATAAACCATATATTGGCATACATAAAACTTTATTACAAAGTATAGTATATCACATGTATAGTCTTTGAAATGTTATAGACTCTTGACCAAATAGATGACTAAGTAGAGAACACGTTTAACCAAGTAGATGAAAATTGCAACTGACAATACGATTAGTAATACAATTCCTGCTCAAGAAGTATTCGTAGATATTCAAGTTATTGTACATTAAATCATTCTGGTTTAGTTTTCTTTGTGATTCAGTAACAATTTGAAATGCATCATATTAGGGCCCAGTATCGTATCTTTGTGATACTTCTATGCACTATTATTTGCACTGTTATGTAGTATTATTTGTCATTGGCGGATCCAGAAAGCAATTTAAGGAGGGTATGAAATTATTTTTGGGGGCTGAAATTTGAGGGCAATCATGTGCATGTATCATTATGTAACGTCTTTGCGATAATGCTTATATCAACAAATGCAACAGAAAAATATTTTTTGAACTTAGTGAACCACTTGGCTATGAGGAGTTGATTGAAACATTTCGGGGAGTTTCAGCTCCCTGAGCCCCCTCGGGATCCACCAGTGTTCTTTGAACATCAAAACATGTTAAAATAAGAAATAATTTAAACATTGTTTAGCAGTTGCCATTGTATTCGGAGCTATAGCTTCAGTTTTATGAAATATAATTGGTACAATTACAATTTTCATCGATATATATTGACCGTTTGCCTATCAGTCTTACTCCTTGATTGACTAACCGAACGGAGTGAGTTATATGTTAAGTGTGTGATTCGCGACAAACATATTTTGAATGTTCAAGGATATACTTACAGGGTGATCAAAAGCAGTGGCATTTATGACCATGAATTTTGCCAGGTCGTACTTGAAAGGAGCGTAGTTCCCATGCCAAGCAACCACGTCAAATGGAGAATGCTTTTGTTCGGCTTTGAACCATTCTCCTTGAAATTTGGTTATGATCAAGAAGCAGTTGACGCTGCGTTCCTCGTACCATGCGACAGGATAAAAAAAATCGCGTGGATAAGCCAATCCATTCGCTCCTGAAACATAAACGCTCTGATTGTTCAATTTTGAGCGCAATTAAATAAACATATCGATAATTAACAGAATAAAGTTCAATGTTCTTGTTAGGATATTGTGTTATTGTTGATAAGCCTACATTTTAAGAATTTAGATTTTCAGAATCACATGAACCAATAATTTATCATATTGTATTGTGCTAGCTTGTACAGCTATATATTGAATGGTTCGCTTCCATTTAAGGGCTGGTTACCAGTGGTGAACGCATCAAAGCATAAGTTTTCTATTTTCCGTGTGATCGATTTTTTGGTGGAGTTGTAATACATGGAGGAGATAAGATAATCAAAGTCTGCACAGACACCAAAACTATAACGCACGGGACGAATAGTCAGTGCGTCAAACATTTATAATTTGCGTTAAGATTAGGACACTTTGAACATGTATAATATAAAATATATAGGATTCGAAACTAACACAATTAGATATTGCTGAGTGAGGAGCACATTTGAAACCTGTAAAAAAGTATTTATAGATATTTAGTATTTATAGATATATTTATTGGATGTGCTTCATGTTCAATCAATTTGGTTTATTATTTGGTTAGTTATTTCAAACCTAATTATTCGTTTATCAAATATTTATTTAAACTCATATATTTGCCACTTAGATTTGCCAAATTATAATTCAAAACCTTTTCTTGACGATGTTCCGTTTCAAGATTACAGATTCAGTGATTCCACAGTCTATGTGTACCATGAATGATGGGTGAAATATACAAATGAATTAGATTCAAGAATGTTATAACATCAAGGAAATCATAATAATATTAATAAGATCAAAGTGGGATTATAATATATGAAAAGAGTTGAGTAAGTGCTGGAACTCACCAATCGGTCCCAACTCTGGTAGACGGAAGTGGGCATCGTACACTTCCAGCACGTAACCGCGAGACGGTTGAACTACTTCTACAGAAAACTTAATGCCTTGTTGGATGACACATATCTCGTTTTTTCGCACCAAGAGACGACCCAGCTCGGATGTGATCCTCAGTTCTCCTTCCTGTGGCACTGAATTACACTCAGTCTACAACAACATGTAGATTGTTCGGCCAAATATGCACAATTCTATATTACATTGCCATGTTATCTTAATCACTCTTGCACGATTGTATTTACACACAATTATTTAGCCTCTAGACTTAATAACTTCAATTGTTTCTTTATTCATCAGCTTTTAATGATCGTTTATCCTTGATTAAACTCTTTATCAAACTCTTTTCTTTTCTACATCTTTAAGGCGCTTCAGGTACCTGGAGCCACCGCATGGTAGTAATAGTGCTTGTAATCTTCCCATACCATTGGATTTACTTGTAATTAATAATAATACAAATGATACTAATTAAAGTTACCTATATATGTATGTATTAATGGTGATTTATGTTAGTGTTATTCTACGTTGTACAAAACATTCTCATGAAAACACACATCATTGAAAGATACCAAACTGATGGCCATTACCACAAAATGTAAACTAATGACTGTTGAAAATTCCTTCATTCGAGCAACAGAAACAAGCCAGCGCTGCAAGGCCTAATGTATGTGCGCATGCTTACCAATGAGAAAATCTCCGTCGCTGTTGTATATGCATTTATTTTTCATTGATGCGTTGCAAGCGTAGACATGAATGGCCAGACCATGACGCGAACGAATGTCACCCGCTCCGCATACCGTACTAAGTCCTTCTAGGAAGTCCTTCTCGCCATCTGGCATAGGAAATGGTCTCCACCTCAACTGTAAATTTGTTATAAATAAGTTTGCATCTATTCACTTGCTTAAATTACAATATAATTCAAACGCAAAATCCCAGTTTGCTAATGAGTTTAATCATTTGGGCCTTAATTATCTGTGTAACGGTGACCTGTTATATCACTCAAGTAGCATACTGGTATACCTCTTTCAGCTTGCACCAGTGTATACGAGTACTTGTACCAGCCTCCCAACCAAATGCACGGGGAAAATTCGCCGCGCAAAACATTTTGTCTAGTAGTGCATATCGCCCATCTATTATTGTCTGTTCAGCAAATGCGATCAACAGATTGTTTGTAGGCGTAACAGAACACAATACCTGATTGGGCTCAGGCCTCAAGTGTAGCCAGCTAGATACCGTGGAATTGCAGGAGATGCGCTGGAAGGGACGATGACACACCGACGGCAACATTCTGTACATCCACGTACGCTGATTTATATCTCGGGGTGCTGAATATCATAACAGTGTTGAGCATAAGGCACGCGGAGTTTTTCATACCCAGAGATAAACACACAAATATTTTCACATACAAAATCATTTATTTCAAATACAACATACATTTTATTCAGATACATATTTCAGCACAACAAAAATTCTGAAAGCTGTTAAGTTTGTCACCTGTGAAAGCAGTGCCTGAAAGTTGTTCAGCATATAGCCCGTGAGGGCATTTCTGTGGGCTGTTCTGAGCCAAAGGTAAAGCATCGCTGCATCGATCATCAGCTGTAGAGAATTCGTTGCCAAAGCCATTCTGGTACTTTAAATTTTCCCATTCCACGTCAGCCTGTTATCAAATACATAGGTCAGCAGAGAGTATTTTTCTCCTCACCGCTCATATATTGGCTAAAGTGTATTGGCACTGTAGTTGATGAAAACAATGGTTTTATGCTATCATAGTTGTATATATTAGGGCATACGTGCATGGGTGCATTTATCTCTATACTATAAATTTTGTAGTTATTGTAGTTGAACTATGTCAATTCAGTGTGTAATTTAATGATAAATTAATGATAAATTTAATGATATAATGATAATGAATTTAATGATATAATGATTTAATGATATAATGATAATGAATTTAATGATATAATGACTTAATGATATAATGATTTAATGATATAATGATTTAATGATATAATGATTTAATGATATAATGATTTAAAGATATAATGATTTAATGATATAATGATTTAATGATACAATGATTTAATGATATAATGATTTAATGATATAATGATTTAATGATATAATGATTTAATGATATAATGATTTAATGATATAATGATTTAATGATATAATGATTTAATGATATAATGATTTAATGATATAATGATTTAATTATATAATGATTTAATGATATAATGATTTAATTATATAATGATTTAATGATATAATGATTTAATGATAAATTTAATGATAATTTGATGATGGCATGTATCTCCGTAATCGTATTGCTCAAGCTTTCATTTACGTGGTAGTGATAATTTGATCTTATATATGTTATCATGTATGACTGTAGCTGATGACTTTCCGGCCTCAAGCAATTTGAACAACTTGATTCATGAAAGACGGGCTGAATGCTGGCAATTACAATTATAATCGGTTCTCCAAATAGCGCACTCGAAGGGACCGAGATAATTTCCGATATTTGGAGGTTTCCGCTATTTGGAGGTGTGCTCCGAAGCAATGCTTATTAAAAACACTGTGAATAATTGAATTTTAACAAAACATTTTCTACCGGTTGGCATCTTTCTTAAATGATTCTACCAAGATTTTTCATAATCCCACTAAATTTATCACCTGCGCGGTTTTCTCCTACAGATGGTTTTCGTAGGATTCAGTTTGCAATAGACCCATTTGACCAATGCTAAGCACATCTTCAGTCTCCAATGCAATAGTAATCGAACTTGGCAATATTATACCAAAGTCTTTATTTCTGTATGATTCCTGTGCGAAGCCGACACAAATGTGGAGTTTTAGTTTATATCAGCCAGCCTGCAACAATCAACTTTTGTCACTCGACAAACTGGAGACAGCGTATTCCATTAATCCTCCAATTATAATTAACACAGAATATATACTATCAAAATTCCTCTGCAGAATTAGTTTTCTCAGATTTTTAGTATATATTACTGTATATACTGTATATTAGTATATAAGTGTGTATTACTGCGACTGCAGTATTTGAATGTGATTTATTACGA
Source organism: Sacculina carcini (assembly GCA_916048095.2). Lineage (NCBI taxonomy): Eukaryota > Metazoa > Arthropoda > Thecostraca > Sacculinidae > Sacculina > Sacculina carcini. The sequence goes on along the minus strand of OU696570.1, from coordinate 12,727 downwards.
GCGAGCGACAGCGAACGAGTTCATACTTGGTGTTACTAGAAAAATGAGTATGAGCGGCCGGCCGGCCGTGGTCACGCTTTTCAGAGGTTTATATCTCTGGAACCATAAGTCCGATTAACATGCATTTTTTTGTTGGGTACCCTCATCCTTCTTGCCGCGGATAAGACCAAGCCGAATCATGTCAGTGCCCACTGTGGCACGTGACACGTCCCAAATGCCCTCCTACTTTTCCGAAAAAACACTTTTTACCCGTTTTTCAGAGGCTTATATCTCTGGAGCCATAAGTCCGAGCGTCCGAGCCATAGTCCATGCGTTATTTTTTGTTGGGTAGCCCAATCCTTCTTGCCGCAAATGAAACTATGCCGAATTATGTCAGTACCCAGTGTGGCACGTGGTACATGCCATATGCCCTCTTATAATTTAGCAGAAAACTTTGCCCATGCACACAGACAAATGCATTTACGACAAAGTTTGATTACATATGATAGCTTCGCGCTCGCTCGTTCATCGCCGAACACGGCGCCTTACTGACAGTATGATGTATGATTATGGTTCGTAGCACATATGATCTGTATGAATATGATTTGTGGCAATGGCGGAACCGGCTTCAGTCCCTAAAAATGTGCCAAGCCCCCTTAAACCCCTGACTATGAACATTTCGAGTGCACATCCTCATGTTTCGCATTGCACAATTCCACCTCTTTTTTCCTGACATGACCTCTTTTGGGGCCTGTCCAGCCTGTTTATGTTCTTTTTCTATAATTCTTCAAATGTCCGAGGCTTATATAGTTTTAGTAGTTAAGTTTGATATGTTCCCTCTGCGAGTGCATATCGGTTTAATACATTGCAAAAAAACGTCAATCGAATTATTTGGTGTATATAAAGGTAAAATGTTCGATAAAAATGTGATTTTTGAAAAATCGGCCTCATTGTTTTTTGCGCAGAAGTGTCCTTTTTGTCAGAGCCGTGGCAGCCGCCACCCGTACCCCCCGGCCGGGGGGCCCCCGAGTGTTGAGGGGCCCCGTGGCTTCAAGTATGACATTAAGATTTATCATATTATGTATAGCTTTTACCTTTTTGCTCAGATGTTTTCACCTGAGCTTGTATTATGTGATTATTTATAATAAATATATTCATTATCTGATGGTTTATATATAAAGGGGGCCTAAGTGTTGACTTCGGGGGGCTCCAAGTGTTGCCTTCGGGGAGCCCCAAGTGTTGCCTTCGGGGGGGCCCCAAGTGTTGCCTTAGGGAGGGGCCCCAGGTGTTGCCTTCGGGGGGGGGGGGGTGCCTCAAAAGTCCTCGCAACGGCTCTGCTTTTTGTAGAGATTCGCAATATGGTTTTTCGCCAAACCCCGCATCTTTTCCTTAGCCCTCCCCGCTCCAGCCCGCCCACCGGAAGAATCCTGCACCGTCTCTGATTTGTGGTACATAATTTGTATATATGACTAGCATTTAAGATTATTACATTATTCAGATGTACAATATAGCTGGTGCGTATATGACAAATTCTTACCATTTCACGTCCACGTCAATTCCTCTAGTCAATTCAGTGTCAGTTTCACGATGACGCCAATTCTCCAAGAAGTACGAATATTAGATTTGGCTCAGATGAGTGATGGATTCACAGGCAATCGGTGACCGAAGTGGACTCGAGTGCCGTTTCTCAATGACTGCAATATACACCACGTCACAACCTGGTGTCTGTACTTAGCTTGTTTTTATACGTGGCCAGAACTGAGAATGTTCAATCTGGAGAACATCAAACTTTCTGACACTGCTTACACGTAACTATGCCGCGAAACTGGTTTCTACTTCATATAAACAAAACATTGGTCAACACTGATATAAACACACGAATGTCATAAACACTTCCCATATACTAAAAACATCCTTATCCAAATGATTCAGGTGTTGTTTTCAATTAATCTTTGAATTTTCCTCGCCATATTGAACAAGTTTTGTACAAATGTAGTAATCCACCGTAGCCAATATGCTTATTAACCCATTAGCCGGCAGTGATCTAAAAATAGATCACCAATTTCAACTATTTTTTTCTCAGAAATATTCTTTGATATGATGAATATAATTTATTTGTTATAATATTTGGACCGTGTACTTATGATATTTTATTTAAAATAATTACTCCACTTTTTTAACTTTTGAGTTTTTAACTTGTCCTAATAGAACATTGAATTAGACCCTTTTTACCCATTTTTCGGTGGTTCTCTTTGTTGACCCACAGCATAGACACACGACATCGAGTAGAAAAATAATTGATTTTAATAATATATCTATTACCTCATGTTGCTTGACAACAAATTTCAATGCTCTAATAATTATAACTTCTGTATAGGAGCGATTTACATTCAGTGATCTAAAAATAGACCACTGCCGGCTTACGCTTATAATGGCACCAACTCAATGTTTTAGAGGAAATAGGTTCACCGCACGAAATTTAACACAAAAATAAAAATAACTAGTCTAATAATGAAAATATGCGTTCCTGTCGATTTTTTTCAAGAATTTCACGCAGCGGCGGTGCCAAGGTGGGACTTGGAGGGCTGAAATTCCCCAAAATATGCCAACCCCCTTGAGCACACCAAAAATCCTGACCATGAACATTTCGAGAGTGGTTATTCATGTTTCCAAAAGCCCCCGCATCTTTCTTCTTAGTCCCTCTCAGTCGCCTACTGGAAAAGTCCTGGCGCCGTCACTGCCTTCGAGTATATACAATAGTTTCAATCCAAGTCCAGATGGTCCGTATCGGAACACGAAATGGACTTTTTCGAGCTGTCTGTCGGTAATTATTCATGTCGTATGCTAGGGATTGAAATACTGCCTGCACAGCGTAGTGTTTGCACACTTTCCGTAGTAGGACAGCGGGCTCGACTTGCAACCGGGTCCCTGACATTGACGTTGCTGTTCACGCACGAGGCGAATATGGCCGAGGCCGTCGAAGCTGGAGTCCAGCGGAGGCTGCGCTGCCAGTCCAGCGCGGGAAGCGATCTGGGCCCGTGAGATGATTTAGTCCTTGCCATTGGTGATCTTCATACGAGACCGCCATCTCGCGCGTGAAATCGAGACCCGAAACCTCTTCCGGCTTCTCAACCATGGTTTTTGTGGATTAACCAGGCATTCACCAAGGTCATCTGGATTGCCCCCATCAGAAGAGAGACGTATATTTTTATCTTCGATCTCAATCATAATGTGCGCCACCATCCAATCATGGTGGTCCACGACCGTATGTTACTGTTGTACTTGGAGATGAAGCGGAGCATGTTGACCTCCACGGAGTTAAGGACGTTTGAATTAGGATATATGTACCCCAGGTATATTTGGTCCTGCTTCAGTACGGCTCTCTTTCACTTTCCCAACTAAACTGATCATGCATAACCTAACATAGAGAAAAGAGACCCGGGACTGAAGCGGGACCAAACGAGCCTGGGACATAACGGCATATTTATCGACCTTCACCTTCTTCTCGGCGCGGCTGTACCGCAACGCCTTCACTGTAGGGCGTGATTTGGAGTGGTTCGTCGCCATGTAAACAAAGCTGCTGTCGATCCACTTGACAAAATAATGTGGTTCTTCTGGTTGATTTTCTGCTCCAAAGAGTCCCAAACCTTCATCTCCTTGTCCTACATGAACGGATCCTTCTTGGTTCAATTGACGAGGATGGTTCCTAACGCACTGAATCTCATTTTGATCAACGAGAAAAGAAGTGATAGAGAGGCGGACAACTTGTCGAAGGATAGTTCCTTACCGTTAGAGATATCGGCCAGGGAGATGGGACTGAGTACTTCTCGAGAACCCATCGGGATCCCTGCTGAGTGACCATGCTCCTTGTACTGATACAAAGATGGAGCGTAGATGCTTCCGTCGGAGGCGCACAGTCACCATCACTTGTATCCGAATCGAAGAGGTTTTCCTCGAATGAAGAGCTTCAGGTCGTGATGGCTGTAATACTTTATGATCATCTCATCGATTGAGAGTCTTGGAAACCCCCCAATGCCAACCTCAACTTAGAATAATGTCAGCCTCATCCTCATCGACATCGAGGCCAAGGTCGTCCAGGAAGGCCACAGCATCATTCATAGTTAAATCACAGCGTGCAGACAGTCTATTGAAAAATATATGACATTTGAAAGACACCCACTATACGCGGTGTACCCTACGGCGCTCTCCGGCAGTGATCTATTTTTAGATCACCCTGAAAACACTAGAAAATAATATATTAAATTTTGTTTTCGTATTTCACCATGTATAATGTATACATGAACCTAATTATACAAAAAATAACTAATTTGAATTTCGCCAACTTCATAATTTTATGGTCGCCGTTTCATGGGTTAATGTATACTTACAACCATTCCAAGGTCGCGAAGATTCTCTCATGGATTCTCCCTCATTCAAACTACTGTTTTTGACTTTATTTCTCATTAGCCAAAAACAATTCAATACATGTTAGTCAGTCCTAAATTACTTCTGTCAGTTTGTTCTTATTTTCACAGCTTGTCCTACAACTTCTCCTTTCTCTGATCTTACTGCGTTAAGACTTATTTATCGAGCATTTACCATAATTCAATCACGAATGTTTCGAATGTAATACGTAAAATAATTGAATTAAATCAACTGATGGTTTTATGTGCGATCAAACTCCGACTGTAGACTTAGCATACGTATTCAAAAAATAAGATGCTTGACATATACTCTATCCATAAGTACTTTGTTTTACTCGCAATATTCAATGAGCTAAGAATTTTCCAGTCACTCATGTTAAGCTTAGTATCAGCAGACAGGAGTATCAACAGAAATAACACAAATTTATACTGCTCAAAATTTATAGCATTGTGCCAAGATGTGTTGTCAGCGTTTGCACATGAAGCACATGTCACCTGATGTTCAAATCAATATCATGTTTGCTATAAATCCGTAAAGGATCCAACGCGCATCGGATTCTGATGTCATGTATTCCATGTATGTGAAATGTATATTTTTATTTTTTTTATATGGCAATGAACTGATTGAACTGAACTGAGCAATTATCGATTAACTTTCTCATACATGAAATGCTCCGTCTTGGAATAACCAAAAATTTGTCTTGACAGCATCATAATCTCATATTCCATATTCCAAAGTATTCCATTATTCCAGTATTCCATATTCCATAATATTCCATATCAATATGGTCAACCATGTCAAGAAATTCAATTTCATCTTACTC